>BQNB010010141.1:0-21863 GCA_026074375.1 Tanacetum coccineum
TTAGCCTCTCAGTCTACCTGAGCTGTGCCTGACCTTCACTTTTCCTAACAGTTGTAGGACAATAAATTTTGACATGTATACATTTTAACCCAACCATGAAGGTTACAACACCTCCTACCTTATCCTTCCAATCTGAGCAAAATGATACAATTTCCTTATGGCTCCTGTAAATGCAATGGATGAACCCCAACTATTTTTGGAGCAACTTGAACTTGGTGTCACTGGAACCATTGTCCTTATGTTCTGTCGAATGTGGGATGTATATGCTACGACGGGCCGCTATCTCAGCACCGACTTTGTTGTCTGTGATTCAATGGTAACTGTTGAACATTAGATTAAGCTAAACATAAAATGCTTTATAATTAAAACTATAAGGAAAAGAGAGGCTTTTCAAGCTAAGAAAGTTGAGTCTTTCAAACTGTCTCTTTAATTAAATTGTTCTTTATAAACAACATTACTGTTGAATGAACAACATTACCCTATTATAACACTTGGGATCTACAATCTATGTTTTAGGATGGGATACATTTGATGTTGCTTCAGTTCAAATCTTCTTTAGTCCATTTATAAAATCTTTCAGATCTCACAAGTCTCTTTAATTAAACTGTTCTTTATAATCAACTTACTAAACATAAAATACTTTGTGAAAATTTCACAAAGTATTTCAAAAACTAAGTGAATAGTATTTAAAATAAGGGGAGAAATGTATTTAAAATGTGATCTTAAAAATAATAAGTGATCTTATCGACTCAAAGTTCTTGATACTCTTTGGAAAAGGTTTTATGGTTACGATCGCATACCCTACAACATCTTATTTCATAACGATTCTGAAGTCATAAGGTGGTAAGGATAGGAATTAGTCCTATGATCCAACCATAACTGGAGGGATCTACCCAAGGACACTCCATAGTTAGTAATAGCAGTCCTTAGGTATGATTGGAGATGAATGAGTATTAGGGAATAATGCCGACTAAGATTGAGCTAACACTGGAACAATCACAACAAGGTGTTAGTAATGACGTCTTGGTAAGCATTGAAGGGGTTGAAGAATTAAAAAGAAATGTATGGATAAAGGGTGTAAAGAAAGTAGCCCTCCCTACACTTTAGGCAGAAACCGGGTCAATACATAATCTATCAGTTTTTACAAAGATGAATTCTGATATTGAAGACGACATCATGGACCCAATGATGCAATGCACAACCCTTCCCAGCCATTCGAGTTTCTCTCAAAAGAAACTTGTCTCATTTGTCACGGAGATACACACGTTATCTATCGACATCTCACTCTGAGATTGTTGATATTGAATAGGTGGCAGTCTGCTCCAGCCTCCGAGTACTAAAACCAAAACGCACTAATCGAGTCTAGAGCCAAGAGATCAATAAATAAATCTTATTAGGACACATTCCATCACAAACACTTGTTGAACACCAATAAGTTCACAAGCTGTTAACAAAAGTCCTACGCATTATCCATGTGATTTTGCCAGAACATCCGAGTGATACTTATGTATTCACAATGAAGATGGAAATCCTGCTTGAGCCAACATCAAACAAGCTCTTGGTAGGTGACTTGCGAGATTCTATATGAATCAAACTTATGTCAACTAGAAAGAAACGATGGTGCGATTCAATGTGAATCAAACTTGTTCCAGTAAATGAATTAACGTCTTAATCAGAAAGATAGTAACTATCTGATTCACTCTTACTGTTTTGTCTGCTTTGAGACGTTCCGGTAATGAGAACTAGCAAGCATGGTAAATCTGATACATTTGTGTTAGAAGATCCTACACTTTGAGCTGGAAACCCTGTCAAGGAGATTCTTTGAATCTACCTGATCACAAGTACAGTATTTATACAGTAAAATGGTCCTACGGAACTGGAGGTTAATCTAACCATATCTGGGCGAATGACAAAGCCATATTCGTCCACACGCTTTATTACTAACTATTTTATTTCAAGATTCATATAAAGCTGGAGATGGAGATGCCTCATACTAGCTGAAGTTGGATTCATTACCACATGCTCATGCTAAAACTACAAAGACATACTATAAGCATCAAGATTCAAGAATCAAGAAAGCTCAAGAATTAAAGATAAAGACTTCCGCAAACTCTGATATTCAAGATCTTTCTTTAAGATATTAAGTCCATCAAGGGAGATTGTTAGCAAGCTTTTAAGATGATGCAAAGTATGAGCATGTTGGTCAAGACTCAAGATCGTAAGGAGGCAAAGACGATCAAGACTAAAGGATAAAGATTTAGAGATCTCGGACGTAAAGACAAAGTTGAAAGACAATGACAAAGGCTCAAGATCAAAGATCGCAAAGCATGAAGGAACAAGCCTACAACGTAGACAAAGACAAAGATCATAAGAGCTTAAGGACAAAAGCAATCTCATTGATCTCACGAAGAAGTGTCGCATTGAACTCACTTCGGGGGAGATTGTTAGCCTCAAATATTGAGTCGAACAAGGAAGTTCGTTCACTAAGAATATTAGGTCTTAGTCATTTAATTAAGTAACGTTGTAATAGGCTAGAACCGGTAAACGGACTCTCATATGTAAGCTAATCGGTCACGTGTATCGGGCGAAAGCCCAAGTATTCCCGAGCCCGGCCCGTAGAAATACAAAAGGCTGAAGAGGGCGTTGGTTCATTTGTAAACTTTTGTATTGCAAGTAAACTTCCCATTTTCTTTACTTTCTCTCTCTTGTTTCTCTCTACATTCTTCCTGCTTTTCTTGTTCAATCCATGATCTAAATTATGGAGTGAAGTGATTTCTTGGTTCTGACACTACCATTTAATTTACACATGCTTTATAGTACCAGGTATAGTCCTTTAAGGAAAGTTGATGTACTTCTATACCAACTCTAGAAGTAACATTTCCCAAGGAGATTGCTTTATTTCTTTTGACATAAAGCAATCTTTTTCCCGCCTTGTAAACCTTCTAGAAGTGAAACAACACGTTTCAACTTCTGTTAAGGAGATAGACAACGTTTAACTTAGAATTGTCAACCAAGCTGAACTAAAGCTCTTACCAAGAGTCCTTCTTTAGTTTCTATACCGCTGTATACACTAAAGTGAAGATACTTCCCAATCTTCTAAGGACCTGAAGAGATGACACTGAAGGAGCTTCAATGACTCAAACTGAAAGACTTTAGCTTGAGAAATACTTAGGGGATTTTATGTTTAAATCTACTAAAAGACTAAAGGGCTCAATAACTGAACCCAACAATCTCCCCCTATTTGAATATACAAATAGCCTAAGTTAAAATCAGATGTAAGTGAGCAAAACAACTTCTTCTTACATAACTGATATAAATTAAACAACATAAACTGATAACCTTTTCATTCTAACTTTCATTACAATACATTTACAAAAGATTACATTCTACTACCTTAGCTGCTCAATGACTCTTATCTGCTTGAGTGGGTTTAAGTTTCTCTTATCAATTTCAGCAAGTAGAAGAGAACTGAAGGTCCTGCCTTGATCATCCAGTCTAGGACCTTGATGTCGTCTAAAGAAGATTTCTTGTATAGTGTATAGCATGGTATTCAAGAAATCTTTCAGATCTTCAAATGGTAACAAAATCTTGTCAATGGTAAGAGTTGAACATTATCATACCAAGGACAGGTTCATTTAGTATAGTACTAGGTAAATGATCTTTATACTGAACTGATGACTTAAGCCTTTTGTTTGCTTTAAAGTAGTCATGGATGTCAGCAGCATGTTTTCTTTTCTTGTTTGCGAGATCATTTAGTTTGTCAAGAGGGTCCTGTTTGCTTAGAGGAATATCCAAGTTTATACCCAGTTCTAATTTAGTCGTGTGAATGTAGTTCATTCTTGTACCTATCTGTTTATAGATGATTTCTAATCCATTTCCAGTTCTGTTAGGACATGCTTTCATTACTTCTCTCCATTCGCCAAGGTGCAGATCACTGGCTTTGAAATTGGGATTAATTTCACTTGTACCATCCTCTCTGTACACTTTAAGTGTAATTGGACCCTTTCTGGTGAAGACATCATAGTTGGTGATCCTTGATATTGCTATTCTATTAAGCATTTTGTCATAGTATTTATCATAATGTAACTTGTCATTGTAGTAATTTTTCACTACTTCTGGACCAAGCAGATCAACCAGTTCTGCTTTCCTTACTTCCCCTTCTTGTTTGGCTGCTTTAGCTTTAGCATCTTCCTCTAGTTTCTTTTGATGATTGATTTCTTCTTCAGTTAGATAGATATGCCTTCCATCTTTAGTGATAAAATCAAACTTCTTTAGCTTTTTTGTCATGGAGGGTTCAACCATAGAGCTAGTCACATGAGTTTCATCATCAAAATCACTGTCAGTACTCTCTTTCTCAGCCTCCTCTAAAGACAAAGCCTTTTTGCCTTTATCTTCCTTGATATGCTCCCCCTCAGGTTGAGAGGATCTTTTTGGTGGTGGTTGGAGAGAGGGAGATTGAATTTGAGTTGTGGTGGTTGTGATGACTGAGGAAATAGGTGGTGGTGTTGTTTTAGTTTCTGGCTTGTTCTTGTTCAGGTTATCTTCAGCATTATTTTCAGCTCTTCTTTGAAAAAGCTATGAGATGGTTGCATGATTTGTGTCCTTCTCCCCCTCATCAAGCGTAGTGTCAGCTTGACTTGCTGAAGGGACACTTTAATATCTAGCTTTTGATGAAGTAGAATCTAAAACCTGATCAAACTTGTTCAAAACTTTTGTAACATTTAACAAGAGACCTGGAAGAGCATCCAAGGTCTTTAGCTTAGCTTGAACTGATGCAACTTGTATTGGTAGTGAAAGAAATTATGTTGAAAGTTCCGACTAAAGAGTCTTCAGTTTAGTGACTTGAGATGTAAGACTGGTGACAGTTTTTGTAAAGTCCTCCAGCTTGGTGGGAATTTCTTTTAAATCTCCTGGTAGCTTAATCTCCAATTCATGAACTTTTTTCTTTAACCCTTTTACTTCTTCAGTAAGTTCATCAAACTTAAAGGCAAGGTCCTTCAGCTCAGTTGGTAGTGAGCTGCTAAAGTCATGAGCAGATATAATATTTGAGAATTCAGTTTTTAAGGACTTTACCAGTAGCTCTTTGAGTTGTTCCACATTAGGAAAGGAGGGTTGAACTTTAAGGAGAGCAACTTCAGCTTTAGCTTTGTTCTTCTCAAGTTCTAGTTTGTACTTTTGAGACTGAAGAATGAGTACTTGGTTGGTAAGCTCTTGAACTTGAGAAGACCTGGGAGATGAGGATTTAGGAACTGAAGTATCTTTAATTTCAACATTTTTAGTAGCATGAACTTCATCATCCTTATCTTCATCACTATCATCCACAACAATGACAGGATCATCTTCAGGTGAATCCAGGTCTTTGAAGCAAGGTTGCACATGTGACACCAGTTTTGCAAGATCTTCCAACTTGATTGTGCTGGAGGTTTCTTCCTCAATTTGACTAGCAACCGAGCTGGCCCATTTTCCTGTGATAGACTGAGTAAGGACAGTTTCCAACCCTTCACTAACAGATTTGGTTTGGTCTGCAAGAACATGTGGGTCAGTACCTGCAAATAAGTGAGCATATGAAGTGTTTTTGGTTCCTTCATTCATACCCTATTGTTGAGGTACAAAATCACTAGGAGCAGAATTTCCAGGATCAGCTTCAGCTGTAGAAGCTGCTAAAGCATCATTTCCTGATGCAGACTTAGAGTGAATAATGAAAGATGCTGAATAAATAGGCTCATTTAAATTAAATGCTGACATAACACTACTAAGTTGAGGGTTGGGTCTTGCTTCACTGGTGACCCCTAAAGAGGTTGGGCCACCAGTTGCTTGCTGGTCCTCTTTATGCATTCTAGTATCCACAGGTGTAGAAACTGGAGGCTGGCTTGGGTTGAGTCCATGGCCAAGCTGGACTCTTTTCTCTTCTTAGAATGGCTAGTTTTTAAACTGGTGGGTGCTTTAGATGACCCACCTTTTGTTGCCTCTTTGCTGGACATAGAGGGTATTTTAGAAGAAGTTGAATGCTTCTCGTGTCCAAGTTTAGCTCCAGTCTTTGTGCCTTGGGGAACCCTCTCAACATTTGGAAAAGGGCTTAGGAGCTTTAAACACTACTGGCTTATCTGCAGAGCATATAGCCAACATGTGGGTTGTGAAAGGAGGTTCTTCAGGTTGGTTGGGCTTTAGTGCCCAATTGTTGACACTGAAGACTTGAGTAGGGTAGATTGTGAGTTCTCCATCTCCATAGCCTTCTTTCATCTTGTGCATCATCAATAGGGATAGAAATCTAGTGTATGGTACAACCTTTTCCCTATGTTTCTTGTTCAGTTTGATGATGATGTCTTCTCAAAAGATATTGGCATAGTCAATGGTTGATACCCATTGTGCTAAGACTATACATTATAATGCATCTTTTATGATGAGTAGTTCTATGAACATAGCCTGATCCAGTTTTACCAAATCCTAAACACTTGAGTGAGTTAGATGCTATTAGTAACTGTCACCTAGAAGAAGAAGGGACTAGTATTAGGATTGTATTTGGAAACGGGGATGGCGCCCGGGTTGATAGTGAGGAAGGCGGCAGTGTGTAGTATTATTTACTCTATCTCTTCTTCCTACTTAGGCATAGATGTAGATTTTGGCGATTTTTATATTTGTGTTGAAATGGGGCGGACAGCCACCCTATTAACAGACAAAACTCTAGTGACTATAGTATTGAGTAAGCCTCTTATCAGTACTCACATAAACCATGAGCAATGTCCATTGACATATGTACAGATAGACCGTGTGTGTTGCTAAACTAACTACTCAGCTGATATGAGTGGGCAGAGAGCTAGTATCGTGGCATACCACACTAGCGAGTGTGACATTCTCCTAACGGTAAAGTCATCTTCTACTTAATGGACCTTTTCGGTTCTTGTTTGATTGTGAGGGGTCATTAGTTAAAGGGGTATAAAATTGTTTATTTCGGGCTTGTTTTATTAACATTGCGTGTGGGACCAGCAATGACTTAGTGTGGAGGAGTTTGATGTGTGCTAAAACACACATCCTTATAACCCTGTAAAACACTATTAATCAGACTAAAATGCTAAAATATGGATAATTATCGTGCATATATACTTGTTTGGTATTTTTATGTCTTGTAGGTAAAAATGATTGAAAACAAAGCAAAAAACGGGTATTTACGGGTTCGTTTTGATCAAGAGTGCTCAAATATCAAGATGAAGACAAAGTCTTGAAAAGTCCCTTAGCCGGCCCTTGGAAAGAGCGCGAGAAAACGAGTCCAACGGTGCCCTCGGATTTTATTGGGCCAGCCCGTAACCCACTTAATGGGTCGGGCCAGCCCATATTATTACTAAGCCCATTAAAGCTCTAAAACCTATTATACAAAATGAAGAATAAACGGAAGTTTATGACGTCGGGTCACATGTGATCTAATTAAATCAAAAGTTGTCACGTGACTAAGCACTCATACATGGGAGAGCGAGTAGAGGTTTAACACGTGGCAGATCAAAAGTTGTATATCTCAAAGTCATTTTCAAATTGCAAAAGGGAATGATCTAACAGTCAAAAATGATGCGTACGATGTAAGCCTCCAAAAAGTCCACGTGTCACTTTCTCATCGGTTGATTAAACCCTCAATCCGTGTGCATGCATATGATTGGCTAATAATTCCCTAATGATTGGATGGAATTTAGGTTTTCACCCCTTTCTTGGCTATAAAAGCCCACCCGCTCCCCTCTAGTTTGATTACTTAGGAAATTTTAGTTTTAGTTTAGATTTACTTTTTTTTAGCTTATAAAAGTTTAGTTCTAGCTTATTTCGGTTTTCTAGCTTATTGTACTCAGCTTATTTCGCAAGTTTATTCAGATTATGTAATAAAGATGGTTTAACTTTAATGAAAATCATGGTTTGCTTAATTTTGTTGCTTATTTATTCGATTTATTACTTCGCTTGTATGCTTATCTAATAAGCTAGTTTTGTGAGCTTATTTTCTTCGCTTATTCCTTTCAAAACTTCTTAAAAGCTAAAAGATAGTCTCCTACAAGCTCTTCTAAGCTTAAACGATTCAATCCTATTAGTTTTTAAAGACTTTTCGAATAATAAGCTTTAATAAGCTCAGATTTGGCTTATTATCATGCTTAAATTGATTTAATATTTTTAAGAGCTCGTATTTTCTGAATTAATAAGCTTCTAAATAGCTTATTGCATTTCACTTGAGCTTATATTGTTTAGAACAAAGTTTGCGTTAGCTTATTTGTTAAATCGTGTTGATTTAAATAGTTTAAGTGCTTTAGCTATTTAGATTGATTTTTGATGATTTTTGTAGTCTAAAATTGATGTTTAAATCATTTTGAAGGTTAGCTTATTGCTCAATAGTTCTTAGACCTCATTTAGATTATTAGGCTTCAATGTTTCATGAGCTTATTGCCTATATTCGTGTTTAAATATAGCTTATTCGCTTTGTAGATGCTCACTTGATTTGCTTGTAGTGCGTATTTAGTTTAAGTTCGTTTTGGTTTGCTTATTTTATAAGTTAGAATTTCATGAATCATGATTTATGTTTAAATTCGATTTTCAAGCCTTAAAGTAAAGTGCTTAATTGCTTATTAGTTGCTTAATGCTTATTTGATTTTAGGTTCAGTCTGTAGTAGCTTATTTCATTAAATCGCTAGCTGAGTTCGGCTTATTTAGAGTAAATTAGCTTATTGCAAAAACGTGTTCAAATCCCACGTGTTTGTTTTGTGTAAAAACTGCCAAATTGGGCCTCGTTAGGAACAAATTGATCTTGGGCCACAATTTAACATCTTGGGCTTGAGTTTGGTTAATTCATTTGGGCCTGCATTTGGATTCATTTGATTTTGGCTTGCGAATAGTGATCAGTTAGTGCAAATTTTATTGTTATAAACTGTTAATTTTAACCAGATTGTGATTTGTTTTGTGAATTTTGATACCGGTCAACTCATGAGGCGCGGAGCTTAAGGATTTAATAAGCTAGATAGAATTTGATCATTTTCTTTAGCTTATTAAATCGGGTTATTATCGTTTATTTGCGGCTCTTCAATTCGGTTCCATTTTCTATCTTTTTTCAATTTATTAGTGTAGCTTTAGTATAAAATGTTTTGCCTTGCTTATTTGATCGTTATGCTTAGTGAGTAGTTTTATTAGTGCTTGTTAACTTATATTGTGAATTGGGAATTAAGTATGGATTTGAAAAAGGTTAAATTGATTAATAATCTTCGATTATTTAGATTTGTAGTTTGAATGTTTTAAAGAGCAAAATCCGGAAAAACAGTCAAACTACACATCTAGAAATTAATATCTTTTTAAGTGGTTTTTATCAAAATAAACCAACGTTGTGAGATAGTTATCTTTTCTAAGGAAATTAATTCGTTGATAAACCTTAATTCACACTTAATGAACTTTTCACGTTACTTAGCAAGCATTAGTTTCTTATAAATCTTTTTAGATCTTAGCATAATTCTCGTAGTTTAATTGTTTAAGTATAATTCTAGTATTAATATTAGTATAATTTTTAGTATTAAATTAGTTTTCTAAAAAGTAGTTTAATTTCTAAAATCAAAAATATTCGATATTCAAGCATCAAACAAAATACTTTATGGATTTCAAATTCATCTCTCGTCGGGATACGACACTCGGAAGATAGACTATTACATTTCCTAAAGTAATTTTCTTATCTAACGGGATATACTATGTATCATTACGACACGCGTTTGACGTTTATCAAAAATGGCGTCGCTGCCGGGAGAGGTGTACGATTTTCATGTGGTGTTTGAAGTTAGTGCCTTGAAGATCATTTCTCTTTTGAAAGTTTATTTTCGTATTTATAAAAATCCAAAAATATTTTCCATTTCTTTCACCTTCGTTTTCCATCGTCTCGAATCAACCTCGCTCTGATACCACTTGTCACAGACTTGTCTCGACAAGGATCTTCCGTGCGGCACTTAATCTTAATAAGTCAGGACCTTACTCAAACACTCTACGATCTAGGAAACTAGATAGCTTTTAGAGAAGGGAACAAATGGAAAAAAGGAAATGCTTTGTATTATTAAAGAGAACTTTACAAGAGATTACAAGTGAATTGTTGGATGATTTAGCCAAATGAGGCATCCCCTATTTATACTACTCATCTAGGGTATGTACAAGTTCTACACTCTTCCATAAGAAGGAATCAACTATAGTTTCCTAAAATTATTACGACACGCGTTTGACGTTAATCAAAATGGCGTCGCTGCCAGGGAGAGGTGTACGATTTTCACGTGGTGTTTGAAGTTAGTGCCTTTAAGATCCTTTCATCTTGAAAGTTTTATTTTCTTACTCATTAAAATATAAAATCCAAAAAATTTTTCTATTTTTTATAAAAAACCCAAAAATAATTTTCCATTTCTATTTATTTTCTTTTATATACAAATATTAAAAATCCAAAAAAAAAATATTTTGTATTTATATAATATATTAATATATATATAATATATATATATATATATATATATATAAAAATAATTCTTCGTTACCTCTTCAAGCGTTAAATTCTATCTCTTCTTTTCCCTTATATTGTTTAATTCTTCATGTGTTCTTATCTTCCTCTCATTCCCATGATCCTCAGACTATGGAGGATTTTTATCGTCCGTCACTTATCGGTAGAGGAAGACCAGTCGTTCCGACAACCATTCCGGGAACCGATTTTGCATTGAAAAATCATATGGTTCAGCTGCTTTGACAGAATTGTCAATTCATATAATTTAAAGATGAAGATGCAAATGAGCACCTAGATAAGTTATTTATATATCACCCAATTCATCAAGCAAAATGAAATTTCTCAAGACATCATCAATCTAAATCTTTTTCGTTTCTCTTTAACCCACGAAGCTGAATCTTGGTTTTATACTCTTGCTAAATCTTGATTTTATACTCTTAAAATGCATTCTATTCATACTTGGGAAGAGATGGTCTCCACGTTTCTGTCAAAATACTACCCATATGCTAGAGCGTTTCAGCTTAGGAAAAAAATTCTTAATTTCCAGCAATTGCCCACCGAATCAGTATATGAAGCTTGGGAAAGATTTAAATCTTGTTTGCGGAAATGCCCCGACCATAGAATTTTGCTTCTTGATCAAATCCTTACTTTTTACAATGGAATTACGATGATTAACTAAGAAAGATTTATGGTAGCTGCCGGCGGTAATTTTATGTGGAAGACTCCTCAAGAAGCTTATGATTTAATCCAGAATATGACACAACATCATTTTCAGTGGGACACCGAATTGTATTATAACACTACCACTGATATAAGTTCTCATTATTCTAAGACTACTTTCGCTTCGAGAGAACGAGCTGGATACACAATTCAAAGTGTTCAACATAATCCAGGACCAGGTCATCCTAAAACCTTTTACTATTCAGACTCCGATGAAAGTGATGATGATGAACCTTCTGAGATGATTGAAGATCAGAAATTGATTCACCATTTGAGTGGCAGTCCCACTCCTTCTTCTGACCCTGTGGTCGCGTCTCTCTCTCTCATTCTCTTACTCCCACCGGGTATAGTGATTCTATCTTGGAGGAGACCGACACACTTCTTCCTCATCATGATTCGACTTCACTGGAAGTCGATGATGATATATTCGATCCGGAGGAAGATATCCGTCTTCTTGAAAGATTATTAAATCTTAATTTTACTAAAGATCTCCCTCCTCCTCATGAGCTTAATAATGAAATCTTTGGTCCTGAAGGAGATATCCTTATTCTTGAAAACTTATTAAAGGATGATCCTTCAGAAGAAAAGAACTCAGATATCAATTCGCTTATTAAAGGACCATCAGATACCTTTTTAATAGGGGATGAAGATATCAAATTAAATCCTCCTATGGATGTTGATAACCTTGTTCCAATCCCAAGGGTATCCGAGAAACCTTTAGATTCTCTTGATCCGATTTTAGAAACTTTCAAAACGACTATCACTGATCCTTTGTTTGATTTCAATTCTAAATTTACTTTAAATTAAGACAATCCTATCTTGGATATTTAGAACAAGGAGAGTGATGAGTCTGAAATGGAGACCATAATGGATGAGGTGCAAATTAATAGTACACAAAGTACCGCACAAATCCCACCTCAGTACGAAAAGTTTTCTATTGATATTACCATACCTAACCCAATCGTGTCCTTATCACGATTTATTTTCATTATGGCATTTTTGGTTCTCATCGTGTTTTTGACATACTTGGCCCGAGACTACTAATTTCTTTATCATATAATTTTGGCCTCGTCTTTTCTAAGGAATACCTCAAATTTCTTTCATTAAATATATTCCTGCTAGTTGATAAAAAATGGAGTATTTGATCCCAGAATTATCATTGTTTATGTATTCTCGAGACTTTGGAGATATTCCACCTGAGATTGTATCATCTATCCCCCATGGACGAATTAATTCGGGGGATGAGTCAAGCTAGTGACTCGATAAAAAAACAAGGCTTCCTCGGTGGCAACCATGTGTATTTCTTCTTTCTATTTTCTTATAAATATGTGTGTGATTTTATTAACCAAGTGTGAGAGGCATGCTCTTTCTTTGGTATGTGGTCCGTTTTTGCCGGATTCCTTAAGACGTGAAGACCCGTGCTTTTTTTTTTCAATCTCTCCAATCATCTGGTCTTTTGATCTTTGGCATATTTTTGGTTCCTCAAACCTGTTCATATACTATATATTATTATATATTATATATATATATATATATATATATATATTATAATATATATATATTTATTATAATAACTATATATATTATATATTTATAGAATATATATATATATTTGTTTATTTACTTGCTATTGCACACTAAAAGCACCGAAGTTAAGATGAGATAACCGACGGTGCCATAACCATCAGAGACAGTTTAATTAAAAAGCATCTTATGTTTAGTAAAAGTTGGTTCCGTTTAAGAAATACACATACTTTATATCGATGACTATTTTACAAAAGGGTAAATTTGAATAGCGAAATTTTCCCATCAAAGTTTGCAATATCTAGAACAATAGGAATGAATGTATAATGTGTTATTGCCCCTAAACAGCTCAAAACTCCAGTCACAGAAGACTGTACGCGACAACAAATTCGAATGTTTGGATGTGTTTAGAAACTTCGTTGCCTGTGGATATATTATATTATCATTGGTATCTCTACTTTGTGGTTAAGTATATATTGGCTAAAATTGTAGACATGATGCCTCGCGGCAACGCGCGGGCATCAAAAACTTGTTATCTTATATTTATCTAAAAAATATAACTTCAATCCAAATACAAAGGCCATGTAATGACCATTTTTATAATTTCCACTCATTAAAATCTGAAAATTCTTAAACGAGTTAGAGTATATTTGTTTAAATTTTGTATTAAGTCATGTTTAAATAAAATAGGATAAATTACATGTTTTGTCCCTGTGGTTTACCCAAAACTACATGTTTCGTCCCTATTTGATTTAGTTACATAGCTTATACCACTTTTGAGATAAACTCACGGAACCAACTTTTACTTTGCAATTTGGGTAAACTATTTGTGGTTGTGCATAATATTTAATTATCTGTTTCTAAGGTTCTTGCTCAAAACGTGCTTCATGGTTCAAGCCATTCTGTATCGGATATTGTAGACACATTCTTCAAAAAGAGCCACCCCGGTCACTACCTATATCACTAGGTAGTGTTGTCCGCGTTGAATGATATTGCCTGCTATCCTGACCAAGGAGGCGACAACAAGAAGGGTATGTGATTTTATTTGAGTGTGTTGCTCATAAAGCTGGTATGCTGTATTAAATTCTTTAGTTGAATTTGGTGCTTTTGATGAGTTCATCAAGATATGTGCCTATTTTTAGTATTTTTGTGTTTTTGGGCTTATACACATCATTTCTGTTCAGGGTTGTATTTACTTTTGGACTAGATGTTCTCATGGGAAAGACCGTGTCTACTTGAAATTTATTACAGTTCAGGTATCAACATATTTATCAATAGTGGTTGCATAAATAGAAACATATAACAGTGCAGCCATTATATTGAATATCATAACTAAGTGTTGTTACCCGTTTTTGCAGGAGTGAGTGACATGGTAGCAACAATAGATGTTGAACCATAGGCGATTACATGGATATTTAACTGCCAAAAGGAGAGTCACACCAGAAAGTTAGTATCGATAGTAACTATGAAGTTGATGACGCGTCCGAATGGTGTACGCTTACATGAGGTACCTTGGGGTATTTGAATTAGCTTAATATGCTTATGGGCTTACTGTTTATAAAGGAAAGCGATTAAAGAAGGAAAACTAAACGCGCCTGTTTATTTATATTTTGTCATTACTCGATGATTTGGTTGGGGATTGAAATAAAAATAAAATAAACGTGATGAACTGAATGTATAAAACTGTTGTTACACAAAATGGCTGTCAAATTGCATGTACAATTAGCTTTTAAAAAAATTCAGTTCTTATTCCAAACATTATTAAATACTCTGATGGTTTTCTTTGTGAATTAGACAGACATGTCTCCTCTTTTTTGAACTATCTTTTGGGATAATATTTGGTCAAACTTAAATACAAGTTTTCTTTGAAGTACAAACAAATATTTTCTATTTATGTGTAAGTTGATTGTTGCTATTTTTGTGTGCAATAGCACATTATACATTCATTCCTATTGTTCTCGATATTGCAAACTTTGATGGGAAAATTTTGCTATTTAAATTTACCCTTTTTACCTATGCATGGCTATTAGTTAACTTTACACTTTTTGATAATGCATACTGTGTATGTACAAAGTATGGTTTGAATTGTTTTTTTTAATCTAAATTAGACATGTATAAAAATAAGGTGAAATGATTGAGACAGAAGCTGTGTGGGATGTGGGGACTTTTTGAATCATAAGTTCTTAAATAAGGAAATTTGACTTAAGTTACACTGTAATGGAGTTCATTTATTTAAACAAACTCATATGTACGTTTGATCCTATAATTTGATCCTTTTGTCTTTCTAATGGATGTTGTGTGAGTTTAGTCGTTGTTAATATAAAGAAGCACATGTGAAATTCATCAACCTACACAAGCTAAATTCACAAAACTCATAAGCTAAATTAGGAAGCATTGTTTAGTTTTGCAATTTCTGCTTCTAAAAATTATTGTTTGTATTTGGTACTAAACTTCTATACATTTTTATGAGCAGGGTTGGAATCCACCGGTGCTGCTTTTCATTTAAAATAAAGAACGAGCAAAGGATCTACACAATCAATTGGAATTTGAGGATATAAGAGTCGATGTAATACATTCTGATCTGCTACAATCAGATGTATATCTTTATTTCTTTTGCATTTTTTAAATAAAATATATGATTATCTGCTGATGTTTGTATAATAACACTTGGTGTAAATGGTAGACTTTATCTAGGAAAAAATTTTAGTATTAGTTTTATTTATGTTGTTGTTTGATGACTGAAATTTGTAATGTGTTAGTATACAACAACTTTTATATTAAGGATGATCTCACACCAATAGGACGACACCACGAGATTAGGAGTTATGACAGACCACCACCATACCTGCAGCCTTAACACCTTATCTATTTGTTTTCAGGACACAAATTTACCCATTTTCCTACAGATCTGTGTAAATCATTATTCATTTTACGCTGGTATTAGTACTTTGGATACGTGCCACGTTAGTAGGTTTGAATAATATGGATGTCGTTGAGTCGGTGTACATGTTTATTTGGCAGGTGTCATGGTTGAAAATCAATAAAGTTTTGATTAGCAGAGCATCAGCTATGAACAAGGTCGGAGAGTCAATATTTATGGTAAATTAGGTGGGTTAAAATTGGGTGGGTTAATTTATTGTAAATTGTCGGGTTTTATAAAGCACAGACTTGGCCTTTCACTTTTTGCAAGTGTTAATGTAGTCTTAATTATACGTCAACATACTTAATAGGTAATCTCTGGAATAGCAATTTGCCAATAACGTTAAATGAAAATCTATGTATGCCTTTCTGTATGAAATAGTGATTTGGTTATATTTTCAAACTTGCTTTATTATTTTTCATTTGTATGTTTTTAATTTGGAGGGAAAGAAAGAGGAGGCTGTGACCATCGCTTCAAAAAAAAGCAGTTAACTGCCCTAAACGGCTCGAAACTCCAGTCACAGAAGACTGTACGCGACAACAAATTTGAATGTTTGGATGTGTTTAGAAACTTCGTTGCCTGTGTATATATTATATTATCATTGGTATCTCTACTTTGTAGTTAAGTATATATTGGCTAAAATTGTAGACATGATGCCCCGCAGCAACGCGCGGGCATCAAAAACTTGTTATCTTATATTTATCTAAAAAAGATAACTTCAATCCAAATATAAAGGCCATGTAATGACCAGTTTTATAATTTCCACTCATTAAAATTTACAAATTCTTAAACGAGTTAGAGTATATTTTTTTAAATTTTGTATTAAGTCATATTTAAATAAAATAGGATAAATTACATGTTTTGTCCCTGTGGTTTACCCAAAACTACATGTTTCGTCCCTATTCGATTTAGTTACATAGGTTATCTTTATTTTATCAAACGTGTTTTATTGATAGTCATTATTCTGGAAAAATAAGGACTATCCGTGTAACAAATTCTAAACAAATTTATTACACAATTGGTCTTTATTTTGAAAAATAGGGACCATCAATGCAATTAATTTAAAAATTAAGGATTATCTATGTAATTCAAATCGAATAGGAACGAAACATGTAATTTTAAGTAAACCACTAGGACGAAACATGTAATTTATTATTTATTTAATAAAAAATAAATTAATGCAAACGCTTTTAATTTTATCATTTTATATTTTAAATGTTTTTATTAATTCATAAACAAACGATAACTTACAGAATTCAAAAGATGTTTCTGATTAATGTTGACTTCCTCCCCCTCACAAAATAAATAGTACCACTATTCATTACTATTCATCAAAATATTGTAAACTATAATATATAATAATAATTATTTTTCATTTTTAATAAACCCCTCTTAAAATTCTTCATTTTTAATAAACCTCTCTTCAAAATTCTTCATTTTTAATAAACGCCCCTTCAAAGTTAAGTTACTTTTTAATTTTAACTCAAAATACTTTAAAATCTCCCCTCAAAGTTAAGTTACTTTTCAGTTTTAATCCAAAATATTTTAGTGNNTAATAAAGTCTCCTTTAAAATTAAGACAGTTTTCAATTTTGGTATAAAACACTTGGGTAGCCAACTATTGTCCTTATATTATAAAAGATTGAGTTTTTGAGTATTCAATGCAGTGTCTTCATGATGGAGGATTTATAATTCGACATTAAATTTTGCCTCTTCATTTGCCGTAACATTGAATTGCTTGCCGTTTTTCAGTTTGAAGACTTTTAATTTGCCGTGGTAATGATCCCGCAATTACCATTTGTGTTTAAGGTTAGGTTCTTAATCACTCCGCTTATTGAATTTGCAATTGTTTTCTTTTTGTAGACATTGAATTTCCCCTTTTAATGATCCAACATTTATCATTTGTCTTTAAGGTGTGTTTAAGGTTAGCCTCTCAGTCTACCTGAGTTGTGCCTGACCTTCACTTTTCCTAACAGTTGTAGGACAATAAATTTTGACATGTATAAATTTTAACCCAACCATGAAGGTTACAACACCTCCTACCTTATCCTTCCAATCTGAGCAAAACGATACGATTTCCTTATGGCTCCTGTAAATGCAATGGATGAACCCCAACTATTTTTGGAGCAACTTGAACTTGGTGTCACTGGAACCATTGTCCTTATGTTCTGTCGAATGTGGGATGTATATGCTGCCACGGGCCGCTATCTCAGCACTGACTTTGTTGTCTATTGAATCAAATGTAATTGCTTTGAACATTGATTAAGCAAAACATTAAAATGCTTTTTAATTTTCAAGGCGTATGTTAACAAGTATATATTGCAGGGTAGTACGATGCACGCTACTGCGCGAAACTCTATAGCATACAACTTCCTGAAGTTGAAAGAGGGTGGGATATACTCTATAAAAAAAATTCCATTTTAGCCTAACAGTAATGAGTTTCTGGGGGTACTTAGATCAACCTTTATGCTCGAGTTGGATGGATCGACCACTATCCGAAAAGTGTTTGTGAAGCCTGATGGTTTCATCAGATTTCCTTTTGAAATGGTTGATTTTGAGCATCTTGAGACTTGATTGTTACGGTTTGTTCCACTGTTATGCGCTGTAAGCTTTATATAAGTGGCTAAAATGGACATCTAATTATATGTAAACGCCTTACCTGCAGATGCAGCTGGGTATGTCACTAATGTTGGACGGACCGTTTAGCAGAAGACAGGTTCCAAGACACTTGAATTCCACTTAGATAACTCCAGGTACTTATCTTTGTCTACGCTTAGCACATGTATGTTCTAAACGGGCAGCTTCGTTATGCTATTTTGTTGCATCTGTACCAGGGGTCAATCAGTGCGGGTTACCCTGTGGGGGTCCCTTGGGGAGTTATTGATCGAAAAAAGAACCAACCATGTTAGGGTGTATGCGATTGTTCTAACGTGCTTGACAGTGAAGCAATACAACAGTGAGAAACCATTATCTTAAATTGTTTTAAGTCATTGACACAATACCCCGGTTTCACTTACATATGTTTCTCCCGTAACAGGCCGGTTGTATCTGTCAAGCACTTCCTCAACCTTGATCCACGATGATGAGGAGATACCTAAAATCAAACAACTCAAGTCTGATACCAGGTAAGGATATAGTTTGTTCCTTGGATTTTAGGCTTACCCTGTTTCATTCTATTTCTAATTACTATGTATGTAGCTTGCAGTGGTGCGGAATTCAGTAAGGAACTTCTGCCAGTTGGTTGTTCGAATTCCAAAGCCGGAACATTGGAGAATTTGCTTATGTGGTCCCAGAATTGTAAACATGATGTATGTTTCTTATTAACCTTGTTTCTGTTTTTTAGATTAATACATCACGAGCCACTTACAACATTGGACATTTTTCCAGGCACCTACGTTCCATTATACTGTGCGTATAGACAATGTCGGGACCAAGAATGGCTGGAATTTTCCATCTTGCAGAGGCGAAAAATGCGGGAAAAATCTTACCCGTTCAAACGGCCGCTTTGTGAATCCTGCAACAAGAATGTGGATTACCTAGTATTAAGGTAATGCTGGTTTATTTCATAAACTATTTACACGAAAATGAAATCTGATGGAACACTTAACTTTTGTTGCACACGTCTGCCTTCCAGATACAGACTTGAGCTTGAAGTTTCAGACGATATTGCAGAGGTAGTTTTGGTGGTGTTTAATGAAACGGCCTCAAGCTTGGTGAAATGCACGGCCGATTCAAAAGTTGAATATGAGGACCAGGTACTTTCATAGGTTATAAATTTCTTTCCAAAATATGTATGAATGACTTTGGCATGCAGCAGGGCGATCACCATTTACCTTTGCTGCAAGCTTTGGCCAACATTGTGGGCACCAGCCACACATTGGAGTTCGAAAGTCATACATACTATGAGCACAACACGTATGAAAGCTTCACTTGCTGAAGGACTGTTACTGCCGAAGGGATGTGTGAAGTCCCAATGAAACGGATCTTCTTTAGCCTGTTAAAGCTTAGTTAACTTGGATAAATCCAAACTAACTATATGAGAAACTATGGTTGTAAATACTACAAGTTATGCAGAATCTAACTTGCAATACTAAGAAGAAAAATGAATACTAAACTTGAATATAGTGATTGCAAATATTCTGCCTAGGTTACAGAATAACTAACTATAAATTGATATGTGTTTGCTGTGAAAATTGATATCTCTAACTATGTCGTAGGGTTCCTTTTATACACTAAGGAAACCCTAATGGGCTTACAAACCGCGTTAAGTGATCATGCATATCTATTCCTAATATATCTCATGTATATCACATAAGCAGTACTAACTTCTAATACTAATAGTTCTAATAAACTAACTAGCAGTACTAACTATAACTAACAGTACTAACTATTACAACTAGCAGTACTAACGACTTAGTTTATATTCTTCAATCTTCAGTAGCAACACAAATCTTCAAATAGTAGCACTAAGTCCATCAGCAGTATAACCTTGTAGAAGCTCTTAATTCCCAACAATCCTCCCATAAACTTGTTATTTATCTCCAAATCAGCAAGTTTCTTCAGTATAAGCATCTTGATCACCAGGATGATGTATCCAAACACTTCTTCATTCTTCTAGCTGTGACTTGATAAACTTGAGAAGCTCAAATGTCATTGTGTTCTCAGCTTCAGCTTCCAACTTCCAGTTCAACATCCTTTGTAGCATTTCCTTGATGAGAGGATACATTTTCTCTACTAGCATGTTGAAGCAGGTCAAAGTACCATCCATCAGTAATGTATGAACTCCACAACTCTCATACAATTTCTAGCTAATTAAGGTCCAATCCTGCTGATTACTCCAAATTTCATCCTCTGTATTTGGTTCAAACATTACCTTAAGATCTCCCCAAAGCAGCAAATTATAACCTTCTGGAGTAGTGTCTTCAAACCTTTTCATCACCAATCTGTGCAAATCTACCAACTCTTGTCTATCAAATTTCCTGAGCACACTGGATAATGATTTGTGATAACTAGTATTCCCATTTACTCTAATTTTCTTATAAACATGTAGATCTTCCATATCAACACTCCCTAAGTTCTAAGATTCCCAATCAACTATAGGGTATTTAGCAGACAAAATCTTTGGATCCATAGTCTCTTCTTCATCTGAAACAATTGTTAACCACATTCTTAACTCTTCCTTTTCATGTGCATAGTCTGCAGCTGCTTCTTCATCACTCTTTGATGATTCTTGTTCCTCTGCAACATCCTTTAGCTTTTGCTTTTTAGCACTTTCTTCACTTTTCTTTTCACCTGCTCTTTTTCTGGAAAGTGTTTTCTTTCTACTTCCCCCGGCTGGCTTGCTACTGCTATCATTCTGCTTTCTACTGTCATTAATCACTTATGTATCCATTGGTATAAAATCTCGATTCCTCTTTTGCTGTCTTTCATACAACCCATGGATTTCTTTATAAGTCTTTCCTTTCAGCTGACTGTATTTGTAACCACCTGTGTTCTTTAGATATGTTATCATAAGATTCCTCAACTGTGTTTTAGTAGGTGGTTTACTTCTGACATCTGTAACCCTTTGAGCAGCTTTAAACTTCCTTTGTGCTGCTATTGTCTCTACCAAAAATTATGCTCTTTCTTCAATGGTAAACTGCTCTCTCTCTTCCTGTTAGAGCTTTGCAGCAAACAAAGCATCAGCATCAATTCTGGCTTGAATTTCATCAAACTCTTCAGTCAAAGCAGCATTAGTAGCTTCTTATTATCTTTGTCTTTTTATTTGAGATCTGTCCAACTCTGCTAACTCTTCCTCATGCAATCTTTGAGCTAACTCTGCATCACTTTCAATTTGAGCTAACCCTTGATCTCTGCTTTTTACTTTCTTTGGCTCATCTTCAACAAGGATACCCTTTTGCCTTTGTCTTAAGGATCATGGATGGAAAATTTGAAGTGTAGTTATTGATCTGACACGTCTGGAAGAATCTTCAACATCTTTAAAAGCAACTCCCTTCTCCTTAGCTTTAACGTCTTTATCATCAAAGACTGTTGTTGTTATAGGAGGAGTTCTAGGCTCAGCAGTACTAATAGCTACACCAGCAGTAGTAACTGGTGCACTCGCAGTACTAACTCCAGTTGTAGCAGAATCAACTGTCTCACCATCAAATGCATCAAAGTCACTTTCATGAAGCATAGGGTTGGTCTTGTCATTTTTCCTCCCCTATTTGGATGCATCCTC
>BQNB010010141.1:23732-84799 GCA_026074375.1 Tanacetum coccineum
TAAATATTTTCGTATTGTATTACGAACGAAATTTAAATTTTTTTATTTTTGACGTTTCGCGAGTCAACGTTTGACCGCGCGATCGTTAAACGTTTTAAGCATCGTAAAAATTTACGACGCGTCTCATTATTATTTTTAAAGATCGTGAATTATTATTTTTACGAATATCGTCCTTATTCCTCGACCTTGGCCAAAGCTCGCGTTAAAGATTCACATTTTATTTAAATGGTGACAAGTTTACATTTTAATTAAATGTTACACAAAGAAATTACAAGTAAATAAAATTCAATTTTTTTTTGTATGCTCACCCTAGCCATATAGCCGCCGGCTATAGGACACAAACACACTCCAACTATTTTATTTTCCAAAGCTTGTATAATGATTATACTTGTTGCTCCCAAGAATGAATTTAAACTCATACATATACAAGTGAAACACATAGTTAAAAATTTTGTTTCCTCTCTCCTAGTTCTCTCTAAACGGAACGGACACACACACACTCAATCACAAGCACCATCAACAAAATTTGATCATTAAAACCCATTTAAACATCACTCAAAATGATCTAGATTAATAAAGAATCAAATTGAAATTTGTCTTCTCCTTCCCTTCTTTCTTTTGGGTTCGGACGAACACACAAAGCAAACACCCTTGGTGTTTGTAGTTTCCTAGCCACCAAATATTGTTTAGATGATGTATTTAAGATCATCTATGAAAGAATAATAAACATGCATTAAGGTATATGCATGGTTTGAGTTTTGTTAAAATTAGTGGGATTTGATTTGGTTAAGAATAATTAGACTAGTGGGAAAGTGATATAAGGAAGGCTAGTGGAAGTTTTTGATTTATAAAATTATTGAGAGGGTTTTGGGTTCGGTCGTGGGTTCGAACCAAGAAAGAGACACACAAGGGTGTGTATTGTTGATTGGTTATTAATCAAGGTTAGCTTGGTTTTGATTTGGGTTGATTTGGTTTAGTTGGATTTGATTTGGTTTTGGTTTTGGTTTGGATTTGGGATTCGAGGTCGCGGCCAAAAGGAACAAAGGGACAAGTCGAGTCTTGATCGAGTCCGATCTTGCGTTATATAGCATTGTAAGTATTTTACATACTAATTTAATAATTGTTTTTGTGATTCGATTCGTTTTCGGTTGATGCATGTGATGAAATCCGTAAGATCTTGCGTCGTCTATTTAGTTTTTGTTATTAATTGATTGAGCGAGGTAATTATGGATTATTGGCCATTTTAGATGTGCCGTGAATGAATTTTTGGGTTAAAAATGGATTTTGGCGCGTTTCGTAGCTCGTAAATTTGGGCAGAAACTTTGGCGTGGAAAACGAGGATCGAGATATTGTGAAATCTAACTTTTGATTAAAAATATGATAAAGCTTTCTTAGACGATCGTTTTGATATAAAATGGAGCTTCTAACTCCTAATAACGAAGAATCTAGAGCGAAAACGAAATATACACTTTAAGTAGAAAATAAAGTGTCTTGTGAAATATACTAGTTGCTGGTAGATTCAAAAACGTCCGGTTTGAGCACTTTCACACGAAAGTTGTTCGGAATAACGTTTTACTTTGCCGCGAGGTTTATTAGTTTTAAAATCGCGTAATAACGGGTCAAAACTGAAAGTCAAATTTTGCACTTTATTAAAAATGTTATAAGTTCCTGCAGAAACTTGCAGGGGCATTTTGGTCATTTTCTGTAGAGTTTTAGGTCTCGGCTAAAACTAAAAAGTTGTCCGAAATGTCGTTTTGCATAAAATCTCTTTAGAGTCCGAGTCGTGAAAATGTGATATCGTGGGTCGTTTTGAGCGGGTCAAATCTAGACAATATATATATACATAAAGTCAAAGTCAAATAAAGTCCAACGTTGACTTTTGAAAGTCAACGAGTTGATGTGAGTCTTGTTGGGTGTTTATAAAAAATAATAAACGCTATTATTATTTCGATTATAACATTTTAGACTTAACAATAGTTACGAACGGAGATAATTCTAAAAATAGTAACTTTTGTAATAATCGGAATATAATACCGCTACGAGTAAATGATAATCAATTGGTACGTTGAATGTGCGACGAGATAAATGAATATTATTATAAATATAATTAGATGACAAGACTTACTAAAAATGGTAACTTTCCAAAAATAGCAACTTACTAAAAATAGAAAGTTTTTGATAAAGTATCGAACGTGTAATAAAAAGGAATGATCATAACACAATTATGTGGAGTTTAGGATCTTGGACGCGCAAGTGGATTTCTCATCACATGTGTATGTATATTTATACTATTTTAATAGTTGCGATGCACGCACTATTCGATCGTATCTTACGGTATAATAACTAAGCGACATAAATTATAGGTCGTAGTTGAGTTCGTTGTTGAGACGACTTTGGATTGTTTCAGTTATTTAATCTTTGACTTAGATCAAGGTGAGTTCATAGCCTCGCTTTTGAACTGTTTTAAAATGTTTTAAAACCCGCGAGGGGGATACGTGCTTGTTCTGAAAAATAGAACACAAGTAACGTGATGTGTACTTGTTGTTGCTTGTTTTGAAAAGTGAACGCAATGTGTTTTGATATGTGATACGATTTTATGCTATGAGTTTATGCCTTTGACTGTGTACTCGTTATTACCGAGGAGGTAAACGCTGAATGCATTAAAAAGATCTATTGGGTTTGACTACCCTGTCCGGGTTCTTGATCCGTTGGTGAACACCCTGTAACGGACATTTTGTATTGAGAAAGGGGTGATGGCATACTACCCGGTCACTTATTTTATCTACAATGATAAATTTGTTAAGGTTCGGTACACGGGCTCATACAAGATGGAAAAGTTATGTGGCCTGCCTAGCTAGCAGTCACACGTGTTTTGTGGAACCAAATATTGCGTTCTGATTGTTCTTTGTAAACTCTATGAATCCACTCAACATTTTGTTGACGTTTTTAAGCATGTATCTCAGGTATTGGTGCTATTGATGGCTTGGATGGAACGAAACGCAGATATCAAGGACCGTGTCTCGGTGAAATGTTTGTTTATTTAAACAAAAGAATGCTTTGGATAAGAAGTCGTATCATGACTTTTTGAAATGAAGTTTTAAGTTAATTTGGGACCTTGTAACTCTGATGTTCTTCATATAAATAAAATAAATTTTGAATTATAAACGAATCTTTTAAACATTTACTGGGACTCGTGTGTATGTATTATGAAGTAGCACCTCAAATGTTGTATTTCGCTGCGTATCGTATTTTGGGGGTGTTACAGAGTGGTATCAGAGCACGAGTTGTAGCGAACTAAGTCGTTTTTCAAAACTTGGACTAAAACTGTTTTGGAAAATTTCACGAGTCTTTCATCGTTGTCCGATATCCGCGTGCGTGTGGTTCCTGATCCTTAGAAGCCCTATGTGATGCTTTGATTGCATATTATGTGGATACACTTGGTATAAGTAATGATTATATAAGTATATATATATATATATAACTCGGTATTCGCATCTCGCGAAAAGTTTAATTTCTTTATGCATTTAATGCAATATCATGATCCTAATATATGATGAGTATAATTTTACATATGATTAAAAATATGTATGATGGTTACTAATATAAGTATTTCTTTTCTTTGAAGTATTATGGGCGAACCTTTGTCACCAGACCGTGTGTTCGACTTCCCTATGGATGAGCCAGAGCCGCATCCCGCTTATGACTTCTTCGCGCCTGGACCGCTACCAAAGTATGCTGGTAATCCGAACAACAACAACGGGTGGATTGAGGCAGATGTGCCTTTACTTGGAGAGATGGGAGATGAGGCAGACAAGCCGATGGTTGGCCTGTGAGTTGGTGAGATTGTTAAGCTGATAGTGGAGATGGAGGAGCAGGTGATCGCTCCAGTCATTGATATGGAGGAGGACATAGCCATGTTATTCGGTGATGGCTATTTTAGTGACGATGACTCTAAGGGATTCGAGCTTAAGGAGGAGGTCTGGGAGGTGAACGAGGAGTGGTTGATGGCTCCTGTCACACCACCTCCGATGCCAGTGGTGCCCCCACCGAGCACTTATGAGGTAGGAGGTCCATCTACTGCTGCTGCTGAAGGACAGTCTTTTAGCCTCCCAGCACCGAGGTTTCCTGTACCTCCGTCGGTGATTGAGGATTTAAGTACCCGCATGGGTAACCTGGAGTACGGACATGGAAAGCTTGTGAAGAAGGTGATATGGGTGAATGATGCTGAGGTGGCGAATGGTATTACTATCGGGGAGATTGGCCCCAAGGTTTCTGCTATAGAGGGACAGGTACAGGTTATGGCGTCCCAGATGGTTCAGGCCGAGGACATATTAGAGCAGGTCAGTACTCAGGTGGAGCAGGGTCAGCAGGCTGTGACCTAGCGAGACGAGGTGATTATCGGATTGAGCCAGCAGGTGCAGGCATTACAGGCCGCTGTGTAGCAGAGAGATTCGCAGATTCAGCAGCTGCAGACCATGGTTTCTAAGATGAGCAGCCGTGAGAGCACATTGATGCAATGCATTCTTGGGATGGATAGACGACTTGCTGATTTAGAGAGGAGACCACCAGGACCTCAGTAGTCCTATTGGTCGTTTACTTTGATTTTTGGTTGGATTATGACCATTGTATAGTCACTAAACTGCTAGTGCCAGTTAGTGAGGTCATGCTGTCGGGTGTATTTTGTTTTTGTAAACACCACAGCCATTCAGATATGATAGGATCCTTGTATTAGAAACTTAGAAATCATCATGATTGGATGTATCGGTCTTGGAACCGAAGATTGTAACTTTTGGGGGATTTTTAGTTGTAAGTGTACAACCCCCGACATTATTATCATTGTTATGGTTATGAAAGATTATGGTTATCCTTGGTTATGAGTTTTGTGTGATTTGGGATGTTGAGGCCCTTGAGTGTTAAATGATTTCGGTTGGTGACTCCTTCGCACATGTATGATATTTGCTTGCATAGTCACTGAGTGGGTATTATTTTTGATATTTGTTGTGACCGTTGACCGAGTACTATGTAAAAAGAGTCTTTGTGAAATGATAATTTTAAAACATTGATCGGGCAATAACAATTCGTGTGTTGAACAAATGATCGATGCGCGAATTGTATTGATTTTTGTTGTAATAAACTGTTTGTGTAAATAAATAAACTGACCCTATGGTGTCAAATGAACTTTCTTTTCAATATATATATATATATATATATATATATATATATATATATATATATATATATATATATATATATATATAATTTCCTTTTAAATAATAAGAATAGAAGATGGAATGATGCTATCTTCTTTTCCTTCTTTTGAAACAATCGTATTTTATTTTATTTTTAATTTTTTTTTGAGGAAATAATTTACGCGTGTAGCGTATGAAAAAGAAATGTTTTGATGAGGACGGATATGACGTCGTTGGGTCCTCAATTATGCGTAACTTGATCAACTATGCATAATTTAGGGAGAACCACGTTATGTCAGATAAATCGTCGCCTTTTTAAAATGTCGAGTTTTGGAAAAGTTGTTCGAGTTGGATATCTCAAAAGGGAAAAGTGTTTTTACCCCTGCTACGGATTCTTGTGCAAGTAACCCTACTCTTATTGAATACATGGAGAGAGTCTCATGCGATTTGTTGTGACTGAGTCGTCCCGAAGGGAAAATACCAACGATATTGTTCGAAACGAGTGTGTCTAGAAAGGAGTGAAGTCTAACTCATGATAATATAAGATCGAAGGTTGTTATAGAGACATGTGTCGAGACCAAGTGTGGTCGGTATGCTAGTGAGCAATGGTAGATTTGAGCTATCGAGGGTGTGAACCCGAAGGGATCTTCTTGGAAGTGTAAAGTTCCCAAGGTGGGTGGAAGTTAAGGTGTTTAGTTCCGAGGTTGAAAGTGAGAAATGGAAAAGACTTCTCCTAAGTTAAATGTGTGTTACCATTGATGTAGCAACTGATAGCCGTGAAGAAGACTTCTTTCCCCGAAATGGAAAGTAGTGGTAGTATAGTTGTAAATGTACCTGGAATCGTCAAGGATTAGAATGAGGCATTAAGCGACCCCTGACTTAAAGTTAGGTATAGTGGTCCTTACTCCTTGACGTGACGACTTAGTGCGAGCATATAAGGGCACAAAGATTAGAGATTCCAGCCGAATGGCGACATCCATTTCCATCCTGGAGGAACAATCAAAGTAGCTAACGCCTTAAGTCGAATGGTGTTGAATTAGGAATGTGCGTAATTATCTCGACTTGATTAGTTGAGTCATCTAAGATTCGATGCGAGGCGTTGGGACCGAGTCGACTATGCCAGTCGCGGTGCAAAAACCTTGGAATTTTGAATTTTCATCAAACAAGCAACAAACCCATGATGCTCAATTGTTTTCTTGATTGTTTTCAAATTGTCTTTTGACAATATGTGTTTTCTATCGGGATTATCGCCGCCGAATTACGTGAAAAATGTGCTTTATGTGCTATGTGCTTAGAATGTTAAAAAGCGCTTATGTCGCTTTTGTGTAGCCCATGATATGGCTTAGGATGTGAGCAAATGGGTATATTTGCCCGGGGATCAGTGAAAGTATAATTAGACGGGTACACACACCCAAAAGGTCTTCTGTGAACATGGATTGGTATCCTGAAAGTCTATAGTCATTCGTAGCAAGATAAACCGCTAGCACGACTATTGTTGGATAGGACTTAACCGTAATTAAGTCGGAATTATTATCGATTATGGCTTGACGATTAACAAGCATGGTCATTGTTAGTTAGGACATAGCCGTGATTAAGTTGGGATTATTGTCGGAATGGATTAACTATTTACCAAGCATGGTATAATGTGGTTTGAATCGGTTTGGGTAATTCTTACCCACATGTCGCGATCATATTTGCTAAGCCTTCATAGTAAGCGAGCACGGTTATCTTACTAAAACTTTATAATAAGCAAGCATGATTGTTGCTAAGTGTGATGATGAGCGACTGCGATACAAGTGCCTAAGTAAAGCTAGGCCGAAATGCGAAGTCATCGTAAAATGACGAATATGTAATTATGTGTTTATGTGATTTTATATGTTAGTGCTATAATGCGTTTGATGGGGATCATGTGTACTCCGGAATATTTTCGCAACCGGTGGTGCATTATTAAATAAGACCGGGAGGGCGACACGTGTATTTTTGTTTTGGATGTTGACGTGTATTTTGGTTTCGGATATTGATGAGTATTTTTGTTTTTGGACGATGACATACGCCTGGGCATTGGCTAGCGATGTATGTTTCGGTTTTGCGTAGCGATGTGCGCTTTGTTTTGTTGGAATGATAACCAAATTAGGATTTGGGTTAATCTTTCGTTTAAAGGTCTTTCATTTAAAAATGACGCGATTTAAGTTTTCCCGGATATGTTCCATGGCGTATTTTGTCTCTTGTGATAAGAGCGATTGTGATTATAATTTTAATCTTGTTGGCATGAATTACCATTTGTTTTGTTGACTTTCTATCCAGAATAGTCAAGGCGGGTATTATAACACGTGATCTTTGCGTTCGAGCATGTGAGCCCGTTCAATAATGAGGAAACCGTCTCACTCCAAGTGAAATTAAGATGAGTAAGAAAGGACGAGCACCGGGACGACGCTCACTTAAGGTGGGTGGAATGTAACAACCCGAGTTTTACGACGCGTATGACGATCGTGAATTCGACGTCATAATTATAATTTTATAAGTTCATGTGAACGAACGTTGACATTTAAAATTTTATTTGTCGTGAATAATTATTTTCGTATTCTATTACGAAGGGAATTCAGAAATTTTTATTTTTGACGTTTCGCGAGTCAACGTTTGACCACGCGATCGTTAAACGTTTTAAGCATCGTAAAAATTTACGACGCGTCTCGTTATTATTTTAAGATCGTAAATTATTACTTTTACGAATATCGTCCTTATTCCTCGACCTTGTCCAAACTCACGTTTAATGTACATGACACATTTAAAATGTCAAGTGACGCTTTTAATTAAATGTTACAAGACTTTTACAAGAAGTAAAATTTACAAAAAATATATATATTTTTTTGCATGCCTTCTAGCCCATGTAGGCAAACGGCTACATAGCCACCAAAACACTCAACATATTCTCTTTTGGTGATTTCCCATGTAAGAATGATTACTTCTCTTTACTTATGCTTCCAAGTAAATTAAAAGCACATATATCACGGGAAATGGGTCCCACGATCGCTTATAATAGCTCTCGGTGTACCGAATCGGGCAAAAAGAGATCTAAAAAACTTAACTACAACTCTAGCATCGTTAGTGGGGAGCGCCTTGGCTTCAACCCATTTGGATAGGTAATCGACAGCTACGAGTATGTATTTATTTCCTCTAGATAACGAAAATGGTCCCATGAAGTCTATGCCCTAAACATTAAAGATTTCACACACTTGGATGGAATTTTGTGGCATCTCATCACGTTGTGGAATTTTTCCTTGACGCTGGCATGAGTCACAGTTTTTGACTAACTCATAGGCATCTTTATAGATAGTGGGCCAATAAAATCCTGAATCAAAAACCTTTTTGGCGGTGTAGTTGGCACCGTAATGTCCCCCGATGGGTCCACTATGGCAAGCTGTGAGGATGTCGACAGCTTCTTGGCCCGAAACACATCGCCGGATCACTTGATCCGTACAGGTTTTGAATAGAAAAGGGTCGTCCCAAAAATAGTGTTTGACATCTTTGAAAAATTTGTTTTTCTGCTGAGTTGACATTCCTTTGACAATGAAATTCCTCGCGTGGTAATTTGCATAATCGGCAAACCACGGGGTACTTGGGTCACCACGAGAAGTCACCATATTAAGTGTCTCGAGAGGAAAAGTTTCGTTTATTTCCTTTGGATCGAGAACATTTTCATACGGGTTTTCTAATCGGGAAAGATGATCGGCCGCGTAGTTCCCGGCTCTCTTTGTATCAATTACTTTAAAATCAAATTCTTGAAGGAGGAGAACCCACCCAACGTAGCAATCTTGCCTTGGCATCTTTTTTTGCAAATAGCTACTTAAGGGCGGAATGGTCCGTATACACTATGCTTTTATTCATGATGAGGTATGACCGGAATTTTTCGAAGGCGTACACCACAGCTAACATTTCCTTTTCCGTTGTGGTGTAGTTCGATTCTGCCTCGGTCATTGTTTTGCTTGCATAATGTATAGGCCTAAAGTGTTTCTCAATTCGTTGCCCCAGAACCGCACCTATGGCATAGTTGCTCGCATCGCATATAAGCTCAAAGGGCTGGTCCCAGTTGGGGGCAATCAGAATTGGAGCTTCGGTTAATATCTTCTTTAAGGTCTAAAAAGCTTGAATGCATTCCTCGGAGAAAATGAAAGGAGTGTTTTTCTCAAGGAGATGTGTCATGGGTCGAGAAATTTTTGAAAAGTCCTTGATGAATCTGCGGTAAAAACCTGCATGTCCGAGAAAACTCCTACTACCCTTGATGGTAGTTGGGTGAGGTAACTCAGCAATCATGTCTATTTTGGCTTTGTCGACTTATATTCCTTTCTTTGAAATTTTATGTCCAAGTACGATGCCTTCTTTTACCATAAAATGGCTTTTTTCCCAATTTAGAGCCAAATTAGTGTCTTCACACCGTTTAAGCATCTTTTCTAAATTGAAAAGGCACGTTGAGAAAGAATTTCCGAAAACTGAAAAGTCATCCATGAAAACTTCCATCGCCTTTTCAATCATATCATGGAAGATAGCCATCATACACCTCTGAAACGTGCCTGGTGCATTGCATAAGACGAAAGGCATGCGACAGTAAGCAAACGTTCCGTATGGGCAGGTGAATGTGGTCTTTTCTTGATCTTTCGGATCGATTGGTATTTGAAAGTAACCCGAGAAACCATCGAGGAAACAATAGTATTCATTTCCTGCGAGTCTCTCAAGCATTTGATCCATAAACGGCAAAGGGAAGTGGTCTTTCCGGGTGGCTTCGTTCAACTTACGATAATCAATACAAACTCTCCATCCCGTTACAAGTCTAGTTGGTACTAACTCATTTTCATCATTGGTCACTACGGTCATCCCTCCTTTCTTTGGCACACAGTGCACTGGTCTTACCCAAGGACTATCCGAGATTGGGTATATCAATCCAGCGTCAAGAAGTTTTTCAACCTCTTTCTTAATGACATCATGGATCTTTGGATTAACCCTTCTCTGATGTTGGACCGCTGGTTCGTAGTCCTCTTCCATTAGAATTTTATGAGAACAAAATTCCGGGTTAATACCCTTTATGTCGGAGAGTTTCCAAGCGATGGCTCGCTTTCGGGACTTTAGTACATTTATAAGAGCGGTCTTTTCAACGACACTCAAATTTTTGGCAATTATGACTGGCAACTTGTTGTTGTCTTCCAAAAATGCATATTCGAGATGAGGTGGTAAGTCCTTAAGTTCGACCTCGGGAGGTTCATCAATTGAAGATTTGGCAGTTTTGGCTTCACAAATTTTAAGTTCCTTTCTGATTTCTGGCAAATAATTTCCTTGGTTCGGAGGTGGTGAAGGATCACTATTAAGGAGTGCTTCGAGAATAAGAATGTCCCCCTCTCCTTCTGGGTCCATAATAGCATTCAAACAACTACCAGGTGAGTTGATCGTCGGCTAGAGAAAAGAAAAGCCATCAACCTCTTCTAGAAAAGAAAAATCAACTATCCCCAAAGGAGTTTGAGAGTCGAAAAGACTTTGAAACTATCGAGTCATATCCGGGAGTGGGATTGCCACTCGCAATCACGTTTGAAAATCCTAGAACTTCCTGAGAATACTCCTCACAAGTTAATTCAACAATGTCGATTCGATTCGCCGTCATATCATTATAATTAACTGAGTATCTCGAAGTTTTGATCAAGATGTAAGTATGGCCTCATTGTCTACTCGAAGGGTTAATTCACCTTCGAACCACGTCTATCAAAGCACGACTGGTCTTAAGAAAACACCTCTCGGAATAAGGTACTTCGAGGGTCTGTTCAAAAACTTACTACCACTAAGTCGTCTGGAAACTGGAATACACCAACTTTAACATTGACATCTTTAGCAATACCAATCGGTCGGGAGATCGAACGGTCCGCTAGTTCTAGTGTCATGTTACGTCGGAGTTCAATTTGTAAGGTTAAGCTTTTTTCCACACTGAAAATGGCATGAGATAAATAGCTTGCGGCCAAGATCGGCCAAGGCTAATCACTCATCCATTCCGAGAAATTTACAAGAAAAGGAATCTGCCGGGGTCACCAAGTTTTTCGGCCACTTGTACGTTATGACCGCCGAGCCAATTTGTCGTTAAGGTTTTCTAGCCATCTCACTAAGCTTTTATTTATTTCCGATTAATGCTTTAAGAGTTGAAGCAAATTTAGGCATTAGAGTCAAAGCATCCACGAAACTAATTTCGAAACTCATATCTTTAAAGATTTTGTAGATGTTCTCTTTTTGTTCGTTAGCATTTTCACGGTGGGCATTTTCATCATTTCGCCTTGAGGATAAGGAATCGACGGTTCGGGATATGCATCGCGCACTAACGGAGCATTAACTGTCTAATAAAAAACCAGAAACTGGATTTTGGTTTTCTCAACTATGACAACCGGAGTTGGACGTCTTCGTAATTCCGTTATTAGTATAAAAATCTTGTCCATTTGGCACCTCGGTACAATGTGCACTACTTTAAGGAGAAGAAGTAATAGGGAATCGTATTCCTTATAAGCAACCCCGCTTCGGGTATAATACCCTTCGGGAAGTCTTCCTTCGGGTTAGTAACAAGTGTTACTTGGAAAGAACCAGAACCTCGAAGACGAAGCGGTAGATTGAATTTTACAAACTTAGAAATCACTCTGTTAAATTTTTCATTTGGTTTTTGTAAAACCTTGCACTTAGATTTTACATATTCCTTAATATTGCATCATTAGCCTTGACATAATTACCTAAATCGGACTTGAAACTCCTTGCCTTTGCCGGAGGCGGGATCTTGAAAGGTTGATGCTTGGTAAACCGTGGTTGACTATCGGAGGTTGATACACTTCTCCTTGGTAGAAGTTATTTCACGGTTTTTGATTGAATTGATCCTCCGAATTTTTGTTTGAAATTATTTCCTTGATTATGAATGAAACGGTTTTTGATTGGTTTGGAATCGGAGGAAACCAGAGGTCCGGATTGTTTGCAACTATCGGAGGTCCTAGAATTGGTATTTCCTTGTATTAAAATTTTTTGGGGGGCTTGCAGGCAGCTTGTGAAAACTACTCTTGAATGTTGTCCTCGCTAAAACGTTGCCATCGGTGGCTGGACAATTTCTATAAGAATGAGCACCTCCAAAAGTTACACAACTCTGCTCGAAGTACATTTTTTTATAGTTTTTTTTTTTTACGGGGTACGGTGCTTGGGCCTTTTTGCTTGTCGTTAAGCATAGTCTTCATCATATCTTAAGTTCAGAAAACATCGGTTTGTAGAGCAGCAACATCGGGTGAAATTCCGAGAGTAGATGAATTCAAACTCACTTTAGCAACGACTGCCTTGTTTCATGAATTACGAACCTTGGATTTACTCTCGATAATTTTCAAGCATTCACGAGGCATCTTATCCAAAAAGTTTCCACCCGCAGTGGAATTCAATGAATCTTGATCATTAGCATTCAAAGCATTGTAAAACATATCTAATTGATGTAATTCTGAAAATCCGTGATGTGGGCATGCTCGAAGAAGGTCATTAAATCGATCCCAAGCCTCATAAAACGATTCGTCAAATCTTTGTTGAAATCTCGTGATTTCGTTTTGAAGATTTGTCATTTTTGAAGGAGGAAAGAATTGATTAATGAATTTTGAAACAAGATCATCCCATGTCAAAATTGATCGAGGAGGTTCTTTCTCTAGCCAAATCCGGGCTAAACCTTCAAGAGAAAATGGAAAAAGCATAAGCTTAATTGACGTGCTCGGGATGTCCGGGAATCTTATCGTTGAGGTGATCTTATTGAAATAACGGATGTGAGCATGTGGATCCTATTTATCATGTCCGAAAAACTGTTTGTTTTGAACAAGATTGATCAAACCATTCTTCAACTCAAAATTAGCATTGATTTCAAGAATTACGATTGCATCCTCGTACCCCTAGGTGGGTGCTTGGAGCAATTCCACCATAGTCCGGTTATCGGCCATTGGAACTAGGGGAGGATTATCAAAAGGTTCTTCTAAATTAAATGGTTCTACAACAGCCGGTGAGGCTTGTTGTTGACGGTTATGGTTACGGGTTTGAGAACGAGTGCGCATGCACAAAAATAGAAAAAGAAAATTTAAAACTAAATTTTTTTTAACAAACTATTTTAACGGATAACGAGATAGACAACTTGAACCAAATAATCAAATTTACTTCACGGTAACTCTTAAAAATTTTACTTTTTAAGGTGAGCCGTTCCTCGTAAATGACACAAATGGTAAGTTTTTAAATCTTTGATTCAAGTTGGGAACTTACTAATGGATAATACCTCAATTGAAGGTATTATTTGTAGGTGTTCTTTTACCAACTTTGTTTTTTTTTGGACAATTTTATATATTTTTTATTTTTTTTATTTTTATATGATAATTATACTAAGAAAAGATAAGAAAAATATTTTTACTTTTTATATTTTATGTTATGAATTATTGTAAACAGACTTAAGTCTGGTAGTTATAGAGTTAAGTCTGTAGACATAGCTTAAATGTCAGCCAGTACACAGTTTAAGTCTGCAGTAACTATATTTAGTACAGATCTTGTCTAGTTAATCTTTTTAATGTAAACAGAATATTGATAATAGTTATCTAAGAGATACTTGGAAAGGATATGCATTATCCTTTCACAAGAAGAAAACGACGTTTGTAAAGCCCATTAAGGGTTTCCTTGTGTATAAAAGTAACCATAAGACGCACCAATTTTAGCCGGCGATTGAAATAGAAATCTAATATAAATTAATACAAATAGCAAAGTTTTATATTGTGTTTCTTCTTTGTACTTGTGTTTAGGAATTCCGCATTAGCACATAGTATTTCATAGTCAATTGGTCTCTCATATAGTTAATTTGGATTTATTCAAGTTAGCTATTGGCTTACAAAAGGCTAATCAGATCCAAGACTCAGGACCAACAAGTGGTATCAGAGCCTCTAGAGGGACTCTGAGTAAGAAGAATCACAAGACCACAAACAATCACTTTCAGATCTAGAATAATGTCTCAACCTGTTAATGATGATTTTTCTCAACATCTTAGTGATGATGAAGCATCATACCATGAAGATGCATCTAAAAATGGTACTGCAACGAATAAACCAAAAAAACAACAACAACAACTCATTTCTTACCATAACCACCATCTCAAATCAAACTCCCAAATCTGAAGAAGGAAGAGTAATGATATATGGGCTATGGAGAATGGAGCATTACCTGAATATATTGATAATTGATGTATGGAAGGTAATTCAGAATGGAAATTCAAAGAAGAGAATCTTAACTGGAAAATAATGGTGTAGGTTAGAATACTGTCCACCAGTATCGGTCATAGAAAATACATGCTGTTGAAAAGGAAAGGATGGCTAGAACTCTTACTTATGACCATTTTCCCAAGGACCAACTGAGAAGATTTCATGGAATGGACGATGCAAATAGAAATTAGGAAGCCATAAGGACTAAGTTTTTGGTGGTAATTCAAATTCAAAGAAGATCCAGAACGTTGTTTAAAAATAACAGTTTTGAAGCATTTACTATATCAAGTTCAGAAGGGTTAGAAAAGGGATATGACAGGTTCCAACAACTTCTCTCACAGTTGGAAGCCCATGGTGCTGAAGTATCAACTGAGGATGCAAATCACCAGTTTTTCTCAGATCCTTTCCCCTCAAAAAGCTTGGTCGAATCTCTGCAATGACAATGTGAACCAAAACCAGATTCGACACTTTGTCATTGATGACTTGTATAATAACCTTAGGGTTTTTGAGCAAGAACTCACAAGTACCTCAAAATCATCTGTCAAAGCTCAAACGTTCTTTTATTTTTCACACAGCAGAGCACACTAATAAGTTTAAGTCTGGTCCATATTGGTTGCCTACGAGTACTTGTACTCCTACTTCTTCAAACAATATTCAAGAAAGAGAAGTTCCTGCTGGTTTTGCTGATGAAGTTATTTATTCACTCTTTGCCAAACAATCTGAAGATTTAGACTTGCTTCATGAAGACCTAGAACAGATTGATGATGTGGACATTTAGAATAGACAAAACTTAGGCATAGTATCAATGATTTGCTATTTGAATGAAGAAGCCTACAAAAAGTACTGGAAGGAGATTCCGGATTGATGGAAACAAACCTGTTGGGTATTGACAAAAAGAATCTTGAATGTATAAATGTCACAACACTAGTCATTTTGCTATGAGAATGCCCATCCAGGGGGACAAATGATGGAAAGAAGAGAGACTCTTTTTATCAAGATCAAGGAGCTGGAAAGAAAGAGCAGAATCAGAACTGTCTGCTGACTATAGATGATGGTGTTGAGAAGAGACAAATCATGCACTCATGGCAATCAGCTCAAATAATGAGGTATCATTTATTGTTCTAAAGGAAACTGTATTGATTCAAAAATAAGCTTAAAAACACTGTGTGATGAATAAACATAATCAATTAGGTGAACAAGAAGCAAAAATTACTTTGCTAAACTCTAAGCTGTTAATAAATTAGAAAGCTCAAGTTGTATACTTATTCAAAAGCAGCAATTATCTCTAAATGAACAGCTTACATTTCAGGCAAATGAAATATATGAAAAAGATGAAAAGCTTAAAAAATATAGGAGAATAGGAATGAAAGCTGTAAAAGAAAAGGAACAATTGCAAAAAACAGTAGATTCATGGAAAAATTCTTCTAAAAACCTTTGGAAATTAGTTGATTCAGGTATGACTTCAAATAGTAAAGTTGGCTTAGGATATGAAATACAATCAAACAATGAGGTTTTAAGCTATGAGGAAGAAATAAATCATACTGTGTTTAAGTGTACAGAAGGAGATTTTCTTAACAAACCTTTGTACAGTAGATTTACAAAGACTGATAGTTTCAAAGGAGTTCCACATCCATTAACTGGAGACTATACTCCTAAACCACAAGAGGAAATTGATGATTCTTTGTATGTTTATGGTAAAAAGGACCTCAAAAGCCTGAAATTAGTGACTCATATGACAATTCCACCTAAGCATTTTACCTGTCACAATGCAAATACAGTGAAGGATCTTTTAAAATCCCACTGAGCACTCTTCTGATACTAGAATCATGAATGTATAAGTGTACTCAAATGAGAATTCTAAATCTAAGTCTGTTACAGAAAAATGAAAAAGTTTGTCCAAAATCAAAAGAGGTTGAACCTAGTTGTGTCTCACACATAAAAACTCCTAGGCAACCAATCATAGATCAAGAAACACCTAAAGTAAACAGGAAGAATTGGAATGCTATGATGGAAAGAGAATTAGGGGAAGGTTACTCTTTCATCAAGAAAAAGTATTTTGTTTGTGGCAGCCTAAGTCATTTGATCAAAGATTGTGACTATTATGAAAAGAAAATGGCAAGAAAGGCTGAGTTTAAGAAACAAAGGGTTTTTAATACTGGTAACAGGGTGGCAAAACCAGTATGGACTAATACAAACAGGGTTAATCATGCTAATAAATTTGTTCCTAGACTAGTACAACTGAATGCTGGTAGGCCAAACATTAATTCTGTTAGGCCTAATATTAATACGGGTAGGACAAATGTTAATTCTGTTAGGCCTAATATTAATACTGGTAGGACAAATGTTAATTCTGTTAGGCCAAATATTAATACTGGTAGGATAAATATGAATTCTGTTAGGCCTAGAGTTAATCATGTTAATTCTAATGTTAATACTGTTAGATCTAGGCAGCTAGTACCTACAAGGACCTCAAACAGCTTTGGTCCTAAAAGATCACAGGTGAATCAATTTAATCAAAGAAGGCATTTTTCTAAATCACATTCATCTGTAAGAAGACCCTTTGCAAAAAATACAGTACAAATGTCTCATTCTCATGTTGTAAAGGGAAATTGGGGATCTGCTGTTAAGACCTCAGCAGGTTATAATTGGAGAAACACTATACCAAACTCCAATTGTAATGGTGGACCAATTTCTATTAGAACTGTGAATGCTAAAGGTCCACAAGGCAGACCCAAGCCTGAAAAGGCCTGGGTCCCTAAGAGAAACTAATTTCTCTTTTTCATGTGCAGGATCATCCACTCAAGAACATGGTAGATAGAGGTATATTTGATAGTGGATGCTCAGGGCACATGACAGGTAACAAGGATCAACTGGAGGATTTTGAAGAATTCAATGGGGGATCTGTTACCTTTGGAGGTAGCAAAGGCTACATAACTGGTAAAGGAAAAATAAGAGTTGGTAATTTAGATTTTGATAGTGTGTCTTTTGTAAAAGAACTAGGGCATTTTAACCTTTTCTCAATATCACAAATATGTGATAAGCAGCACAAGGTTCTTTTTACTGAAACTGAATGTCTTGTTGTGTCTTCTGACTTTAAGATGCCTGATGAAAATCAGATACTTCTAAAGGTCCCTAGACATCACAATATGTACAGTTTTGATATGAAGACACCTAGAAGTACTAACCCTAGCTCCTGCAAAAGGTTTTGCCTGTTAGATCTACAAAGCCAAACATCTGATGAATCTAAATTGTGGCTACAGAAGGTTAGGTTTTATATCAATTTTTAAAAAAACAAAACAAACTTGTGAAGGAAACCATGTAAGAGGTCTACCTCCAAGGATATTCAAAAAATGAACCATACATGTGTTTGCCCTACCATAAAGGTAAACAGTGACAATGGCCTCCATTGGTGCAGGACCAAATTAAAAAAATTAATACTGAGCCATTACACCACCTAGCATATGGATCTTTTTGGTCCTACATTTCTGAAAAATGCATTAATTCACTATGCAAGTTATATGCCTTGTAATTACTGATGAATGTACAGATTTAGTTGGGTAATTCTTTTTTGGCCACGTAAGGAAGAAACTATGCATTCTTTAACTTAATTAGGCAGATTGAAAACCCACTTAGTCATAGAGTATAAAATCATTAAGATCAATAATGGCGATGAATTTAAAGATAGATATAGCTTGAATTAAATGGAAACAAAGGGAATAAATACAAGAGTATAGCAAATGCCAGAACTCCACAACAGAAAGAGTTGCTGAAAGAATGAACAGGACCCTAATTTTGCGGTTTGCTAGAATATCTAGCATACTCACTCTTACTGACACTATTTTGGGCAGAAGGCAGTATATACTGCATGCAATATTTTTAATAGGGTTAGAGGTTGGGGACTATACCTCAAAACAAAACCACCTTATCACTTTTGTTTTGGCCACAAACCAATTTATTAGCTACATAAGAAGACCTTTTGGGATGTCAAGTTACAATTTATAGATACACTTAAGTGTGCTTGGTAAGTTTGAATGTGAAAATCTGATGAGGGAAACTTAGTTTGGATACCGCACTAAATAGCAAAGCCTATAAGGGTTTATAAATTTAGTAACCAAAAGATTAGAAATGTAAATCCGCCATGTCATTTTTCTTGAAGAAAAAAACCGAATGTCAAAGGTAGTATTGTAAACAAAGGATATTTGATATTTGACTATCTTACTGATGTCAATGAAATATATTCCTGTATTATTTGGAGAATCGTAGCTACCCACAAAATGCAGGTTTACTCAAAATACTACATGCAGTACTATTCATTCACAAACAACCAAATGCTATTGCTTATGAGGACAAAGATGATGATGTGACTTATTAAGTGCCTTCGATTCTGTTAAAAATACTGAAGAAAAAAGTTGAATACAATGACACACCTTACCATACATTCAATAGAAAGAGGAGATATTGATAGAAACCTCAACAAGATGAAACTTAGACCTCCTTCTACTGACCACTTCAGAAGAAAATCCTAATATTCTAGAGCTTTTAGGAAAAAGTTGGAAAGAAAATTTCCTCAATAGCAATTAGGGACAAGTATCTGAAAATAAATCACAGTACTCCTTCAGTTAATACTTGTAGTGAGTCATTTAATACTGGTTAGGTTGAAACCTGAATAATTCACGATATGAGCCAGAGCTCGAAATCTTTTACAAAGTCTACGACAATGAATTTTTATGAAGCTTACTTAATGAAGAAGAGGGTGTGATAACTTACTCCCACACTTACCAAACAGAAATTGGACGTCAGTACGTATATGGGTGGTGTGGGGGGGGGGGGGGGTAGGATCCCTACTCGCTACTCTTAGATTCACAAAATTCACCCTAAAATCCAAATCCTTGGTGATTCCTAAGTCAGCTGTGCAAGACTAGAAGACAAAGTGCAGCAAAAAAAATTTATTTCTCAGGATCTTCATTCTCATTTTCAGCTATATTCAAAATACAGCAAAGAAACAAAAACATTGTGGGGGGCCCCCCCAGCCTCATTCAATCCCAAACACCAATTGTTCTGTGTGACCACTCCCCATCCCCAGCCCCCGTATTCCCCCCCCCCTCGCCCCCCCCCATCCGCGCGCGAGAGTCCCCCAGGTGAGTGTGTGTGTGGTGTGTGTGTGTGTCAAGATGTGTCAATGCAAAGATCAACCACATTGTTGTATGCCAGTTTATTCTCTATCCCTCAGGAGGAACCAAAAAACGAATTCTGAAGCGCTACTAAGATGACAGTTGGTTCAAGCCATGCAAGAGATTATGTTAACAGTTCTTTATTAAAAGCTGCAAACATGTATGGGTTCTTGAGAACAACCCTCACGGAAAGAAAGTAATTGGTACAAAAAGTGTCTCAAAATAAAAAGATAAAGATGAGTGGTTGTGAGAAATATAGGCAAAGATAGGAGGCTCAAGGGAACACAACCAAGGAAAGAATGGTTATTTACTATGAAGATTAATTAGCTCCTATTGGCACACCATTAAACATTATTCTCTCTTCAGTGTTTATATATATAGCATTTGCCACAATTAATATATGGTTCGATAGTATACCAAAATTTGAATGTAAAAAATGCCTATCTGTAATGTGCACTATAGATGAAGATGTTTATGTCTCGCAACCTCCTGCTTTGTGACGTGTTACACCCTAAGAAGCGATTATAAAGTGATCAAAGCTTTGTATGGACTTTTGCATTCAAGCTCCTAGTAGCTGTATGCTACTCCTATCAATATTCCTAGAGAAGCATGGATAACAAGTAGGGTACGATTTCCACGGACTATTATTTATTAAAAGGGACAAGAAAAGATATGCATGGCTCGGTTCAGTGTAAGTGTTTGATGATATCAATTTATGATCTAAAACCACAAAGTCATGTGTTATGATTTAAAGCCTTGGATGAAAAGAGCAATTTTCATGATGAGATATTCTATGGAGAACTCAAATTATTTTCCTTAGGAATACAATCAAACAGAACAAGGAAGGAATCTTCATAATCCTCAGGACAAGTAAGTATCACAAATTACTCAAGAAATATTGATCTTGTTAAATGTGAAAACACAATAACCAACCGCCCATGGAGACCACGTGGCATTGATAAAAGATGAGGAAGCTATTATGTGGAAGTACACATATACAGATCCAAGATAGGTTCCCTTCATGTAATAAAACTGCCTGTCTAGGCCTGATATAATGTATTGCAAATAGTGTTTGTTTCCGTATGTTTTAGGTCACTCCTAAGACTTCACATCTCAATCTTGAAAGAAATCTTTAAGTACCAGTGTAAGTTGGCAACACATTGGGCTTATGGTAACCCTAGATAAACACCTTTAGTACCTGGAAGCATTCTCTGACAGTGATTATGTGGTCCAACCTTGACAAGAATATCCAATACAATTGGTTGTCAATTTCTTGGTGGGTCAAAGACTTACTCATATGGCAATGCAAGAAACAGACCATTGAGTGGGGGGGGGGGGGGGGGGGGGGTTGCTACTTCTAACAACTGAAGCTGAATATGTAGCTGCTTGCAAATTGCTGTGGACAAGTATGTGGGTTCAAAATCACTGTTGGACATGGTTTTCAATTTCATGAATACCAAAAATCCACATTGACAATAAAAGTACAATCTAGATTGTGAAGAACCCAGTGTATCCATCCAAGACAAGCACATCGAGATATCGCCAACCATTATATAAGAGATTTGTTATGAGAATAAGCTCATTAGAAGTGAGAAAATTCACCAGACTTAAATGTAGCTGACCTTAATGACTAAAACCTTTTTGATGAACCACGTTTAAAATAACATAGTGGTTAGTAATTGGTTATTATAAAACCCATAGCAACATTTAAGGGGAAGCTTGAATTGTATATTTGAATAACTTCTGTAGTTATTTTAACAAAATCCTGCCTTAAGTAGCATTAATACTGTAGTTATAGTAATTAATTATTGGTAGTTAGATAGTATCGTGAGATAATAATTTCTGTCTATAAATTACAAACTCCTGCAACATGATTTTTTTTTTGTTTAGACTAATTCTTAACAATCTTCTGCAGGAATAGCATGGATATTTGCATATGTAAGAAGCATGTGTTGATAAGTGTCTTTGTTTTGTAAGTCATCAGTAAAAACTTAATTCTGGTTGAACAAGATTTAATTCAGGTTGTAACATACTTAATTCTGCTGGTTGACCAAAAGTTTCAGTCGTGGTAGTGTAATTTTAATACACGGAAGGTTATTTGTAGTGCAGCGTTGCGGGAAAATTTGACTTTTATTATCTGTTTAAAAAAAAGACACTGTTTAGAATGTTACGCCCGTTATAGAATATTTAACTTTTAATTTTATTCATATTTTTTTAAATATTTTAAAATTATATAAATAAAAATATAACGGCGCTCTTGTCGTTAACACACAGAGAAGCTATAATATAAGAGAAAAGTTTGATTTCTCTTTTCATACTTTATCTATTTTATTTGCAATCCTCATCTTCGCAAAGTTAAAAATAATTCTTTATTTTTATAACGAATATAGTCAATTGATCTTGTTAACCGAGCATCTACAACCACACTCCGTTATCTAAACCCCAGTAAATTTTAGTACACATTCATACCATTTATTGCTACGTTCGTAATCATGGCTCAAATAAATACTGTGACAAACACGAATCACTGGATATATTTCGCAAGCCTGCAGCGACAGTGCAGGTAAGGCAGAATAGAGGATTATCTAAAGAATGTTCCAACCTCAGGTAAGCTTTTAACTACTAATCCTACTAAAAAGATTCCCTAGTCCAACCTTTTGGCAGCCTGCTACAATACTTATACTCGTGCCAACACTCTTCTAATGGGACTCTAGAATTGACAACGCAACTAATGATACCAATGTGTATACAATCACTGAGGCATCCTGTTAAAATATGCTTCAATTAGCAATATCCTTCACAGATACAAATGTTTGCCAAACAATGAGATTTTTTGATGGGGATGGTGCCATATGGGGTATCCTACTGACGGAATCCATATGTAACATTTTGGAAAAGCTTTTCACACCCCAAGGAGATTTTTTCCCGTCAACCAAATTTTTGCAATTGTCTATGCTCTAAAAAGTGGTGGATGTGATCAATATTTGGTAGCAATAAATCGCTAATGCTTTGATTTTTCTTTCCACAGGCAAAGTTTATAATTTTTCCAAAACAATTTTGATGGCATGGAGGCAAACTGTGAAAATCAAAAACAAATTTTTTGATGTATCCCTCTTTTTTTGCAACTAGATTTTGGATATTCAACAAAAGGAAAATAAACACCCTTTATATTCTGGCCTGTGACCCTGATCAAAAAGATTTTTGGGAATATGAGAAAGGGTTTTAGAGAGTGGGCACCAAGACCTTTGTTGCCGGCTAAAGCTGCTTGAGTTGCACTACTAAATCCAAGTGCAAATGTCGAGAACATCTGATGTGGCTTACAATCTCAACCATCATCATCCACATTCAGTACCATCTACACTCACCTATACCTACTCCTATCCCTGCATCTACACCTACACCTATCCCTGAAACTGACCCTGAACCTATGGAGCACACTTTTGAGGAACCATCCCCCTGCACACCAACACATTCTGAAGATTCTCACCACCCCCACAAGATGCATGCCCAAAGGACAGATACTGTGGATGATTTTGCTTCAAGTAGTCCTCAAATTAATGACAAGCATTGATATTTGGAAAATGATCTCAAGCAAACCAAGCTTAACAATGTGGGATGTGCTATTGTGAAGTTTGTAAGAAGGTGGAAGGAAGCTGGAAAGGTATTTTTGAAAAAGGAGAAATTTGGGCATATCCAAGACCTGAAGGGAAGAACCAAAGGATCAGGGAGGAAAATTCAAGATGAATCCTCTAGTTTCTTTGGTACATAAGGGCTGGTTACCCATCTAAGACCTACTGTCGAATGCTTCAAGGGAGGAACAATTTGAAGACAATAAGCTCCACAACATTAAAGCAACTAAAACTCTCTCCAGGGTTGCTTCTTTCAATGCCAAAAGTCAATAGATAAGGGAAGGAGGTATAAGAGAAAGGGAAAGAGACTAAGGGAAAGAAGGTTGTTACTAGCTGAATTTCAAGAAGAAGTTAGTACGGGTAAGCGAAGTAGTTAATACGGCAGTATTAAAGTAGTACGTATAGAGACAAGTTAGTACTGTTAGTGGACAAGTTAGTACTGACAGTATTAAAAAGTCCATTCCTTCCCCTGATAAAGGCCAAAGAGAAGGAAAAGCTCCTATGATCATTGAAGAAGCTCCTAAGAAGACTAAGGAACAAATTCTACAGGAGGAAGCTAGTCTAGCTGAAGCTATCAGATTGGATAATTTAGAAAAAGAAGAAGTGGCTAAACAAGTACACTCCGATTCTCTCTTAGCACAAAGACTGCAGAAGAAGAAGAAATAATAAGCAACAAAAGCAAAGCAGAGCATCAAGTTACAATTTGAAGCTCAGCATTACACAGATAAAGATTGGGATCTTATTAGAGCAAAGATTGAAGCTAATGCGGAGTTGTCAAACATTGTGCTAGGAAGTGGCTTACAAGGAGAAGACTTTGCAAAGAAGATGGTTGAACTAGTAAATCAAAGGAAGAAACACTTTGCAGAGGAAAGAGCAAGAGCTAAAAGAAATAAACCCTTGACCCAATCACAGCTGAGAACATATATGATGAATTACTTGAAGAATCAGGGACTGGAAGCTCTCCAGCTGAAGATTAAGTGTTTTGAAGAAGTAAAAATAAGAATTAGATAAGCTGGTGAAGCAGGTTGAATCTTTTGCACCAATAAAACTTTGAAGAACAAAAGATGCCAGAAAAGAATTGGTGAAGAACTTCACACCAAAGACATCAAAAACTAAAGATTTATGAACAAAAGATTATGAGGGATCCTAACCTAGAAAACCTGAAAAGAGAGAGAAACATATAGCTAGGAAATGATTACATTCAGACAAGAAATGATTAGGATAATCGAACTAGTAAAGATGTTGATCCTATTTTAAGGTACAAATTCCTATTAAATCCTGTTCCTGTGGCTATAAAACCACCAAGTATAACAACTTCTATAAGAGCAAACAAGCAAGGAAAGGAAAGGTGTATACCAAAGTTTTTAGGGAAGAAGGAACTGGTATATGTGTACATAAATTTTGGAGGCTATGCTTGTAATGACATAACCATGATGATCTTACTGAAATTATATAGGAATGTCATGAATAGATAAGTTATGAATGGACCAGAGGATAATCTGAGAAAGGTACTTTTGGAAATTTTTAAAGAATATGTTTAGAGAGAGCCGCCTTAGTACGAGATCAATTATGGAAGTTAATGGTCAACAAAAAACAAAGTTGGAGATATTATAGTACATGCAGAGTACAATTGTTAAACATAGAGTCCCTCAGGATATTTATAAAGTCGATTGAAAGAAAATATCCTTAACCTGCACTGAGGTATGCAAAGCAAATGGCTAGATAAAAAGCTTATCAAGGAGGAAAACCAGAAAGGATGCTACAAACTATTTGAAAATGATGGAGAAGCAAGCTTGAATTAGGAAGTAATAAGTTATATATCTAGAATGGAATGAAGGAGAACAACACATTGTGTAGGTGCTATAACTAACACAACAATGTTATCAGTTCACCATGTCTAACAAACAAAAGGACTGCTAAGTCTAGGAGCAAACGCTCGTGGTAAAAGAACTTCTCAATATCCGATTTAATTGCTGACCAATTTGCCAAAAATTATAATTGGGTGATCAACTCACCATATCTGGTTAACTAAAAGTTTGCTAAGCCCACAAGATTAAGGCTTATGGTACAGAAAAAATACAAATCCATATAGATTGATGACAACTTTACCAAAAAGTGGCTGGTACGTCAACTCACCAATTATCATGTACACAGAGTTGACATGGTATATAATCTCACTAAGGAATTTACCTTTTCGCTAGGTGCCAAGTGAATGACTAGCCCCAGAGCAATAAGTGGCTAGAGGTAAAGTCATATCAAATCCGTTAATGGCTAAAATAGTTTGGCAAAAACCCTAAGGTATTCAACACACCAATGTTTCATGTACTGAGAGTTGAAAAGGTTTTCAGTCAACCATTACATGCACCTACTGGTGGCCCAAAGGACTGACTACCCAGAGTAAATGGCTAAATAGGTAAAGAGACATCAAATCTATATAAAATTTCAATGATTCACCTCTCACAGGAGTTAACACACCTGGAAGTGATGAGAATAGTTTGAAACTATATGATTTGATGTACATATAGTCAATGTTGCTGATATGAAGGGTTGCTAAAAAGCTTTGAAGAATAGTTGTTGCAAAGATAAAAAAGAGATGGTTTGAAGAATTGCAGTTTAAGAATAATTTGAAGAGTTTTATTTACAACATCCTCAGGAAGCTAAAATTAAAGACACTTAAAGAAACTTAAAGTTCACAAGTGAAGATCGAGTTAGGGAAGGATTGTTGGGAAATAGAAAGTACAAGACTTAATACTGAAAAAACCAGTTAAGACAGGTAGTATTTAGTTTAGTTCTGGCATGCTAAGATAGTCTGGCAGTACTAATGAAGTCTGGCAGTACTAAAGATAGTACTGGTAGAGTACAGCACTATAACTAAGTACTGGTCGTATTTAGTTAAGTCTGTTTTAGTTAAGTCTGTTTATGTAACAGAATAGTAATAGTTATCTTAGAGATATCATAGGAGAAAATCTTTAGGAAAAGAATATGATTATCCATTCACACGTTCTGTAAAAGCCTCTCTAGTTTTCCTTGGTGTATAAAAGGAACCCTACGGCATAGAGTTTTATATATCGAATAGAAGCATTAAAGCTTAATAGAAATCAATAGCAAAGTTAGTATTATATTATTGTGTTCTTCTTAATTCTTGTGTTAAGATTCCGCATTAACACTTGATATTCATAGTTAGTGTCTCTCACATAGTTGATTTGGATTTATTCAAGTTAACTATTGTCTTACAAAGGATATATAGATCCAAAACCAAGGACCTACAATTAGCTTATTTTCTCATCTGTTTTTAGCCTTTAAAACCTGCATTTTCATTTTCAAAAACCAAGACAAAACTCAACAGCAGCGGAGATTTTCAGTTATTTTCATTCAGTTTTTTCATTAAGTAAATGATTTTCAAAATCATTTTCAAAAGTGGCTTTTAGAAGCTTGTTAGTAGTAGTTTAAGCTAGTATTGCTTATTAGTGCATTAGGATCCTATGTGAGAATCGATTGAGGGGGTTCTTTGTCCGAACAACAAACGTGGTTTCGAAACAAGATCATCCCATGTGAGAATCGATTGAGGGGGTTCTTTGTCAAGCCAAATCCGGGCTGCACCCTCGAGAGAAAATAGGAAAAGCATAATCTTTACCGACGTACTCGGGACGTTCGGGAACTTCATCGTAGAAGTGATCTTGTTGAAATAACAAATGTGAGCATGAGGGCCTTCCTTGTCATGTCCGAAGAATTGTTTGTTTTGAACAAGGGTAAGCAAACCGTGCTTAAGCTCAAAGTTATCCGCGGTGATCTCGGGCACAACAATGGCATCCTCGTAACCCACGGTGGGTGCTTCGAGTAATTAAGCCATAGTACGAGTGTCCATCGCCATCGAAAACACGGTGAATAGGTTCAACAAGATTTAGTGGTTCAACAAAAGTTGATTGAACTTGTTGTAGTGACGTTTAGAATACGATAATGAAACGAGTGCGCCATGCACTAAATCTAGAAAAAAGAAAATTTAAACTAAAATGTTTTTTTTAACAATTTATTTTAACAGAAAACGAGAAGACAACTTAAACCAAATAATCAAACTTACTTCACGGTAGCTCTTAAAATTTTTTACTTTTTAAGGTGAGCCGTATTTCGTAAGTGACACAAATGGTAGGTTTTAAAATATTTGGTTCGGGAACTTACTAATGGATAATACCTCAATTGAAGATATTATTTATTGGTGTTCTTTTACCAACTTTGTTTGTTTTATATTTTTTTTATGGACAATTTTTATTTTTTATTTTTTTTATTTTTTATATTTTTATATAAACATAACTTTCGAAAATGAAAGGTTCTTCAAATCACGATCAACAAACTTCAAACGAGAGAATCTTAATCACAAATCCCCGGCAACGGCGCCAAAAATTGATTGAAGCAACCTTATACACGTAACTATTAAAATATAATATGATAGAAAATTACCAAATTACCCTTGAGGACAAAGGTAAAAAGGAAAATCTTCACAAATATATATAATATAATACGTATATTAACCGGGAAGTATGATTCCCGGGTCGTTATTCCCCAACGATTTGTGAAATTGAAACCACGTTTGTTGTTCGGACAATGATTTGAATTGGAAACAAAGATTGATTTGATTATCTACTTCTACAAATTAAAATAAGCAAATTATAACAATTAAGCACGAAAACAAATAACGGGAAATTAAACTTTAACTAAAAACGCAAAACGGGAACCCTAAACGGCCGTTAAAAACCCTAAATTTCTAAATTTAAACCTAAAATGAATTTTTCTTTTTCTTTTTAATAACACTAATATTGACAAAAAGTAATTTTAAAGGAAAACTAGAACAAAAACCGGAGTTGAAATGACTATAAAAACAACGAAAAAATGATTAACAGAAAAAACGAATCCCGTTCTTTAAAAAAAATGAAATTTTGTAAATTAAACCCTACGAAAGCAAAACTAATTTTCCTAGAAACTTTAATGGATAAAAGAAAATTTTCTAAAAAAGGAATTAATTTTTTATTTTGAATATTTTTTCCTAATTTATTATGATTTTTTAAAGTTTTTTATAAATAAAAAATAAATGTTAAAAATAACAAACTAATTAATAAAAATTCAAAAAAATACAGAAAATACTTGAACTAAATAAACCTAGAGAAAATAAGCTTGTTAACCACAGCTATCGAATAAGCTGTGTAAATAAGCTTTAAACAGCTTATAAGCTAAATAGGAGAAAACGTGTATAGGAATTAAATGTTGTAAAGGAATAACTATTTTTGAAAACTTATAAAAACAAAATTGAAGACAAACTAAAAATAAGCATTTTTATTAAAAGAAACTATTTTTGAAAAGCTATAGTTAAGCTAAAAAAACAGCTAAAAACTAGACAGACTTTAAGTAACTATATCTTTGGAGTTTTTCTTAAACTAAATAAGCTAGAAGACTAAATAAGCTAGAAGACTAAATAAGGTAAAGTTAAGACTGAATAAGCTAGAATATGTTAAACCTAAGCTAAAGAGCTAAACATAACTAAAAATAAGCAAGCAATAAGCTAGAAGACTAATTAAGCTCTTTTATTAAAACAAATAACCAAACAGGCCCTTAGAAGCAACTTTGAGCTTAATTTACTCTGAGCTAATTGAAACTTATGGCTTAAACTTAACAACTTCTTAAAACTCAGATAACAAGCTTCTTGAAATAGCAAACCAAAAATAATTTGAAAAACAAATAAGCACTTAAAAAGTATAAAAAGAAAACTACAGGCTACTGTTTTTGGTGTTTTATGTAAAAGCTACAATTCTAACCCTACTAACGTAATAAGCTGAAAGACTAATTTAAGCTAACCTATTAAACTAATTGAGGTAAAAATTAAGCTAAGACTTAGAAGTAATAAGCTATAAAATCTAAATAAGCACTAATGGAAACTATGAAACCAAACAGTCCCTAAAGGGATCTTTGAGCTTATTTTTCAATAAGCTCTAGGATCCTAATGCACTAATAAGCAATACTAGCTTAAACTACTACTAACAAGCTTCTAAAAGCCACTTTTGAAAATGATTTTGAAAATCAATTACTTAATGAAAAAGCTGAATGAAAATAACTGAAAAACTCAGCTGCTGCTGATTTTTGTCTTGGTTTTTGAAAATGAAAATGCAGGTTTTAAAGGCTAAAAACAGATGAGAAAATAAGCTAATTATGAAAAAGTAAATTTTAACTAATGGACTATGATATATAAGCTATTTATAACCTAAAAAATCAAACCCTAACTCTAACTCTTACCCTCTGAAAATTAAAGATTAAAAAAAAACTTTTTGTATATAAAAACTGCTGATGCAGTTGACATGCATATAGACCAAAACTAAAAACCTTCAATGCAGACCTATTTTAAATGACTTCTACACTCTTTTAACTCAAGCCTAGATGCAAATTAAGCAAAGACACAAGCTAAAACTGAAATAAGCTAATAATGCAATTAAAACTAGACAGATTTGAGCTTTTATGATACTAACTATTGAAAACTTAACTAACACAAATCTAACTTATAAAAACAGCTTGAACTAACCTAAATTTGAGATTTAAAATAAACACAAAAGACCAAAGAGCCAAAAACAGCACTAATCTATGGTTAGTGCTGCTGACCCAAACACCCCTTTAACCATTTTAAATCCAATTAAGCTTATGAAAAAGAAATCTAAAGCTAGATTTGCAATTACCAGATGACTACAAGCTATAATTGAACCTAATGATCAAATTTAAGCTAACAAATAAGCAGAACAATAAGCTATTAACTAAGCTACTTATTTTTGGATTTTTATGATTTTTAAAGACAAAGTGACAAATTATAAGATCTAAGCTACATAATATGAAAACAGATAATCTAATCTACTTAATAAGCATAATGAAACAGAATTAAGCTCAAATAAGCAAGAGTATAAGCAGATTAAGAAAATTATAAGCTGAAAATTAAGACAGAAATGGAAATAGTAACTTACAAGCTGCCTTAGCTAAACAAAGGCTCAATAAGCTCAAATGAGCTGTCTACAAGCTCCAGCTTATCCAAGGATAAGCTGGTAGGGGTTCCATAAGCTCTTCCAAGTTAAGCTTATCATCCAAAAGTCCATAATCCATAAGCAAAGGTATTAAGACTGATTTTATTGGTTTAAGTATATTAAGAGCTTATTAATAGCTCAATTTGAGCTTAGAGACTCAAAGAGCTTGTATGAGCTTATTAGGAGCTTTTGAAACAGTGACTGACAACATTTGAAATTACAAGTGCTTTATGTCAAATTGAATAAAAGAACATAAAATTTCATTAATTGAAAATTGATTTACCAGACTTTTGAAACTGAATTACAATAACTGAATTTGAAAATTACAAAAGCTAAAGTTTAAAAGCTAAAAAATTACATAAGCTAAAATTTTAAAAGCTAAAACTAGATATCTTGTGTGTGAATGTGAGAGGCTTTATATAGCCTTCAGAGAAGCTTCTAGGTCCTGGAGTTTGTTAGACGCTCCCATAAATCCCTGCCCTTGAATCTTGCCAATCATTGGATCTCTATTCTTGGCCCTTAGATTGTTTTGATGAGCACACGGATTGCCAGCGTGGCAATCCGTGATTTGACCCTCTTGTGCTTCTTTTGTACGTACTTTAGTACAAATCTCAATTAATTGGTGTGTTTTCTCCTTTGCCAGGGTGTCATTCTTCTTGGGATTCCACCAATGGGAGAACTTGTATGACGTTTCTTTGTGCCAGCGTGTAACTTGGTACTTAAATTGCATAGCCACGTCCTTAATTTCAATTACCCCTTTGATTTTGACTTGGGGTAAATTGAGGAAGAAGGTGAATAGTAGCAACAACTTTTCCGGCGTAAAAACTTGTATAAAAGAGGTGTGTTTGACCCGGGTAATTTTGTTTTGACTTCGGGCTTATAGGCAAAGGGATTGGGCAGTGGGTATTTGTTTTGGGCCAAGGGATTTATAAGGGTTAACGGGTATTAGTTTTGAGTTTATATATAAAAGATAACGACTATTATCTTTTATTAATAAAAAGATAACGGTGTTAGGGTTTAAGGATTTATTTTGTGATTTGATTTAACTTTGATGGACTGTTTTGGGAAATTTTGGTTTTCTCTTCTTGTGGTTGACTAATATTGACCAAGGGTTGACTTTTGTTGACCTTTGATAGCATTCTTTCGGCTTTTGTGTGCTCTTCCTTTTCCTGTGTCCGTGTTTGTCCGGCTTTGACTGTTTGATTGTGATTTTTGCAATATCCATACCTACACAATTATAAAGACAAAACAAGCAATATACAAGCATTTTAAGCATAATTTTATCTTTTATGGGTCATTTTGGATATAAAACGGATATGTGTTTTCATACATTTCATGCATTAATCCTGCGCGCTCTGTTGTAGTCTCAGTATCATGACCTTAGTGCTATCGTAATTACTTTTGTGAATGTTGTATGTGTTACAATAGTCACGCCTTACTAAAACGTGCGGTCCAGTTAAATTTTACTACTTAAAACTATGAACTCACCAATTTTATGTTGACATTTTAAGCATGTATTTCTAAGGTGTTTAACTGCTAGAGTATGTTGATGTGCATGAAGTCTCCATCTTTCAAGCTCATTTCATGGGTTTCCTTTGCATTAACAACCATTTTTCTCGTTGTATTTATCTTTAATTTACTTTTTGATGCAAACGTTTGGGACCAATTGTTATCAACTTTTTTTTTTAAATTAACGAGGTATCTTTTAAACGACTCATATATAGGTCGTTCTCTTATGTATTATGCTTATGTATTATGAAGTAAAGCCCCTGAAATACATGTTTCACTGTCACACATTTTTTGGGGTGTTACAGGTAGAGTGATGTGGTGGTAGGCTGCGAGTTAGGTTGTCCTCCTAGAAGGATAATTGCCTCTCCATTGAAGATCACCTCACACTTGTTAAGTTAGTCTTAGGGAGTATGCATGTCTATTTTTTTATCTATGTTCAAAGCGCATTTGAAAGTGATTAAGTTGCTAGAACCTATATGCAACCATTTTTTGAGGTTTTAGAGAGGACATAAAGGGTATCTCGTTGGTAAAGTGGAAATTTTTTATCGAGCTAGGAAAAAGGCAGGCTCGGTGGCACGAGTCTCTTAGAAAAAACCTAAGTTTATTAGAAAAATGGAAATAACGATTCTTAAATGAAGAAGGAGGTATTTGAAGAAAAGTTTTAAACGCTTTTTATGGGCGGATGTAACAACTCTCTTCCTAGTTCTAGAAGCATGCGTTGTGGATTGACATTGTCAAGGCCGTTGAAAAAAACTGAGCTTATTGATCTGTCATTTAAGCCATCATTTTTCAAGAAAATTTCAAATGGCAGAAACAACTTTTTCTAGATGAATGATTGGTACAGGGACGAAATTATTCTCAAAAATAAGTACCCCTGATTATTTGCTCTCGAGACTAATACAATATGCGTTGTTAGCGATAAATGGGTTGTTTCCAATGTTGTTTGGACGAGTAATTGGAGTTGGAGAGTGCCTCTTCGTGGGAGGACTTTGGATGACCTCTCTAATCTCATCAACCTTATTGGGAATGTCTCTCTGTTCGGAGGGGCTGATGAAAAATGGGTTTGGTCACTACATGCTTTGGGTGCTCTTAATTTCAATACTCCTGCAAGTATGATTCAAGATAAATTTCTTATTGATAGCAATATTGGTAAACATCATTTGTGGAATTCTTGGGTCCGAGGGAAGGTTAATGTTTGTACTTGGCGTGCAATTCTTGAATCGCTTTACCTTTTGAAGTGTGTCCGCTTTGTGAGCCAGAGGATTAAATAATTGATCATTGCGTATTCAACTGCTCTAAGGTGAAAACTATTTGGCAAAAGGTATGGAGTTGGTGGAGGATTGATATGAGCTCGTCGTTGACCCCTCTTTCGATGAGAGACATGGCTTCTTGTAATGTCCTTTTTTTGTGAATCTTAAGCTCTCTTTTTCTACATGGTGTTTATCAAATGGTTGTTTGGTCTTTATGAAGTTGGAGAAACAAATTTTTTTTCTCTCTTTTGAATTATTTGCTTATGATAAAAACATAGGTTATCTTCCCATACGTTTAGAGACTGTCGCTGCTTTGGATGTATAAGAGACGTTCTCTCAAGTCATTCATTTGAAGTGTTTGGTGTGTTAACCCGAGAGTGGTTATTTTACAGCTTTGTGTCTCCCCTTGTTCACAAATTTGTTTGTTTATGGGGTTTGTTTAGGAGTCTGTACATATTTCATAGTGCTTTTTCTTAGAGCATTTGTAACAGATTTAGCCTTTAAAAAATTGATGCTTTTGCAACGTTTTAAACTTATTAAAAGCTTCATTATTGTACAATTCTTACATTTACTTGTAGTAACTATTACAAATTTTTAATAATATATTAATTAATTACTGTATTTAAAAGTAAATTATCATTTAAAAAAATAAGATTTAGACAATAATAATGATTATATTTATCTTAAACAATGTGTCTGTAGTAGGTCGGGTGTAATGGTTAACCAACTGATATATTTTCACCTCATTGTCACATCAACACATCATCTTACCATCATTTTTAAAAGTGCAGTGGTTATCAACTAATCAAATACATAAAAATTCACTTTGTGCAAATATAACAATTGTTCTAAAAGGATCGTCATGACACCGCTAAGGCCTCACAAAGACGCGAGGCTTGACCTCCACGCTACGCAATATACCAAGGCTTGGGCTTAAGGCTTGACGTGAGAAGAGTAATGGAAAAACGTGATAAGGCGCGATAAAGCGTGATGCGTGAAGGTTTTTTGAATTATATTTCAATAAAAATCATATTTTTATATATGCAAAGATAGTTTATTGACTTTATTCCTTATGTATGGTACTTTTTGTAAGCTCAATATATTTGAAACTAGCTTAAAGACCCGTCTAACGTCGGGTTATGTTTAAAGAGTTATTTTTTAAAGAATAACGCGTGTGAATAACGAAAAAAAAGCAAAGAATGTAACAATGTTTCATTAATATTTGAAAGGATAAATAAGTAATAAGTTAAAAATTCGACAAATAATTGAGTTTTGTAGCAATTAAAATAAGAAACGTTCATGTGTTGTCGTCTTCAAACGATTGACTTTTGTAGCAGTTGAGTTCCATATAGCCTATCACATTGGCAATTGTTTGTTTCTTTCGCATGTGATAGTTAGCAAGCAGAAAAAGTCCTATTTATGGTGGATCAGTCTCCAACGTTCTCAATGCCATATGAACTCAAACCCTCATGACGGCGTTAATAAATGATGATTTATTAAGAATTCAGATGTCGATGGGAAGGTTGCAATCGCTTCCTGCATTAGTGAGATAATAAGGATTACAGGGCCTAATGCACCTTACGATGATCACCAAATGAGGGTACACAATGGATTCACATGCTACTCTAAGAAATTATTGTGTTTTCCTTTACTGATTTAACTGGATTTAATGGATTCACATCTTGAAACACCAATCATTTCTGAAAGTTTTTTACACCCGACATCATTAAGTTTCTCCAATGACATATTCAAATGCTCCATGTCAGCCGACTAAAAAGAGGAAAGGAAAAATTATATTATTATTAGTAACAATAATTAAAAAAGGAAAAAAAACTATCAATCCTAAGCTATAGAAGAAAACATGAGGTGTACCTTTGCTGTTGCTACCAAGACTGGAAATGAAACATCCGTGACTTCCGCTGTCCCGTCATTAAGACACTACAAATACCAAATTAAGGTTCTAGACTCGTCCATAATGAAGAACACAACAGATTCTGTCTTAGAAAGCCAAATAAAATGATTGAAATATTATATAAGAGCCGCAGCCAGTTCACTAACCTCCATACAGATCTGAACGTAGTCCTTGTACACTTTAAGAATGACTGTCTTGTTGCTTGAGGCGATGCAATACATTAAACAATTCAAAGTATGGAAAGACATGTGGGTCTTCACTTTTGAGAGTTGCTTTAGCATCTGTCGTAAAACCATTTTGAATGAATGATAGTGCATTTATAAAAACCAAAGATTCAAAACAATAGCCATTACTATCCATACTCATATATAAAGAGGGAATATGTTGAACTTATAACTATGCCCAACTCCAAAACATGTGTAAGAACTCATTTTTGCGACCACTTCCAATAGGTACTTACATTTCACTTACAGGGCTATTGTAACTCTTTTGAGAAAGAAACAATTCCACCTCAATTGCAGCTTTTAATAAAGCATAAACTGCTAACAAAAATCAAGTTATGATTTCTGCCGATGAGACAATTTTTTAGTCTAACAATATTCATGAAAAAATGTTGGATTAGATTTAAGTACAACGGATGAGGCTATGTTTGCATTTTCTTACTAAACTTTTAATTTTCTTCTGATCCAGCAGATTCCCTACACAACAGTCACATAATTTAACGAACTTCAGGCCAATAAATCATATAAGAAAGATTTCTTAGGTATTGTAAGACTATTATTATTATAATATTTCTATACTAATGCCTTACAAAGGGAAACATGTCAAACCATTTAAAGTGTCATTTTCATATATATCGTGCCCATAATAAATAGTAGTGTTTTTGAATTACGATAAGTCTCCACAACAAAATACGAACTTCATAGTTCCGTGATGAAGACCTACTACTATTAAAGTCTAGTATCAACTCAACTAAGCGAACTATCCCTCTTGGTATTATATATAGTCAATATAAACAGAGCAAGTTTGATCACCACTTCAAAATTAGATTAGCAATCCTAAACAACCCTTATTTAAGTTTTTTCATTGACTAAATCTAAAGAAAATATTTGCCACTTTTTTAAGGCATCTCAACTATAAGAACTGAGATCCTCTTTGTAAAAATGTGGGAACACAAACCATCTGTCTATATACATCAACTCCTATATCTGTAATTGCTTTTGAGTTTTATCACAATGATTTAATGCCAGTAAACGCAACAACAAACCATTAAATCAGCAAAATATAAAAAGAGTGACATAGCTCAAAACATCATGTTGCAATTGAGGGAGTGTGTGGTGTCCTATTGATTTAACGCTTCAATAATATATATTGTTAACTACTGTTGTATTTTGTTGATTTAACGCTTCAATAATATATACTGTTATAATATATTTGGCTTTGGTTTCATAGTTAATTAACTCAGCAAATATATAAAGAGTGGCATGGCGATTCATAGTTAGATTAGCAGACTAAACCATTAAATCAGCAAAATATAAAAAGAGTGACAAATCATTTAATTAGCACTGTAATCATAACAAATTGTATTTGTGCTAATGATTATGTGGTTTAATTCACCAACACGATTGTCTTATAGTATGAAATGTTGAAGATACAAAATGATTTTGAGAAATTGACTTGGGACAATAACTCCTTCTCTCTTGTTTTCCTTATGCACGGCAGAAACATCGTCCATGATATCTTCCTTTCCTTCTTGAGATTCTGCAGAAACCACAAACACCATATAAATCATGCCAATCAAATGTTTACCTAAGATGTTGTTGCGGATAAATGATTATACCTCAAGTTATTCGGCTAATCTTTTTTGAACCCCACCTGCAATCGTAATGCTTAAGAAATCTGTAAGAACCTGTTGTGACTGTTACTTATAAGAGATTGTATAAGATGCCACAAAGCTGTATATGTGTTGTGTCGTACTGGTGATTATATACCAATTTCACGTAATAACGATTCATTAGTATAAACCATTTCCAGCTTGTTGATAAGGTTCTTGGAGCTTCCTCTTTGTTGCATCAAGCTTTTCATCTACTTTCTTTAGATCGTCATTTAGCTACAACGGCATAACTGATGTCAAAACTTCTAAACCAGCAAGTGTGAAAAAGAAATCACGGTGAACACAATTATTCTCCCACATGAACCTAGAAAGAGATGATGGAAATTGACGCAGAGCATATTCGTTCCGTGTTTTTTATTAGTATGTAACTAGCATGCAAGCGGGATAGTAAAGCTCATTATTTAAGTTTAAAGGAGAATGGGAGCTAAGTTACCTCATACTCAACACAGTTAGTAGAAATCCTCCGGATTTCAGTTTAGTATTTTAATTATATGTGTAGACCAGAAGAAACACTGAGACTCGTTATAAACAGGAACCAAATAATCTCCTAAAACAAACTCAATATTAACACTAAAACTCAATTAATTATAACAAAGCATAAGAAAGTTAAAAAAATTAAATAATCTTACCTTCGCTTTCCTCATCAAACTACAGGAAGAACAACATACCAAATCGAAAAAAAGAAAGACATGTATAAGTGCAGGTGTCAAATGTCAGCAAAAGGAACTCACCTCGACGAAAGCATAACTTGGAGGTCTTGGTGCGACTTTCAAATCCATACGTGCCACTGGACAGTATTGCAATTAGTAAACAACATTTTAAGAAGACTTCATCGAAAACGTTTACTTCTGATCAACATAAATCGTATAAAGCAGTAGAGTATGTATGGATGGCTACGATGATCCAAAAGCAACTCCGCTTTAGCGTATAGTTATTCTGATAACTTTTTTCAAAGATCGGAATCAATGAGATTATGTCATCATCCATGCTATAAGATAATGTCTTACCATCTGGTTGATAAATTTGAATGAGCATCCTTTAAAAGGGGTAGCTTTTTCAATGTATGACTTATAAAGTGTTTACGATATCTGCAAGGATATATAGGTTAATTTAGCATCACTTTATATTGATAATTACATGTCTAATCCAAAAATTAAACATGAAAGAGCTAAAATTATGAGTCCTTTTTTACATTATCACGAACAGGAATTGGAAGGTCACGAATAATAGTGAGGCCTTTGTTACCTGGGTACTTTTTTACAAAACTGTTTTTTTGTTATGACTTATATTCTCCGAGATCAATGTGTAGTGAGGCCTGTACCTTTTGGACTTGCATACGTCAAGTAAACAAAGTTGCGAATGTGAAGTTATAATCGTTTTATCGTACTAAAAAACCTAGCTAAATGGTGAAGTTAATAGTATGTGATTACATCAGGGTAACCCTTTGGACTTGCATACTATGGTAAACAAAGACGCACATGATGTAAGATTATTTTGTGTAATTATGTTATGTAACTGTTATAAGTTAAACAGGCCATTTACTACGAAGGATGTAAATAAAAAATTGTGGCAAAATGGATATGTTGCATGTTTATTAGGCACCACTGGGGATATCCTATCAGGGATCAAAATCATTATAGTAGCCCGTCATAGACATATACATTCAATACATCAAACATGCATACCATAAGTACCATGGCAAACTGTTGAGAGGGCATGCTAAACGTCTAATTCTATAGGAATAGAAACTAAGAAAGATCCAGATACTGCATAAAGTTCATATAACCGATTATATTCAGATCATATTTACAATTGTATTTTAAACGAAAACACCTAAATGAAAAGAAAAATATTTACCTTATGATAGAAAACCAACTTGAGTTGTCATTTTTGTTGCCCGTTCTGGTCCATGTTTTGGCCAATTCCACACTGTTCCACATTAATAAACTAAAAAAATGAAAAAATCCATATACATCCCTTATATGAATATACATTTTGTTGCGTCAAAATAAAACCATTTATCTGATTACACATAACTGTTTGTAGATTCATTAATTTGTTTTTATTGACAGATTCCGATCCGCAAAACTACTCGAAATTATAAAAATGATTATTCAAAAACCATACCAACAACATTCTTAACAAAAACGACCAATTTCATTACTTATCAAAGGAAATATATTAGATTGAATCAGTTCAAATAGAGTCACAACTTAAAAAAACGCATCTAAATTGGTGTACTAAGTGATTGAAATATAATCCCTAAATTGAATTTGAATATAAGCATACTTACCGATTTTAAGGGTTGGACACCAAAAAACCCACTGGGTTAAATGCAACTTCTTCGAGATGTTGAATCTTTGAATACAATCGAATTAGTTTGTGTGTTTTCTTGAATCGGTGTCATCATTGGATGACTTTTTGAATTGGTGAATGGTTTATCAAAGTTATAAATGGAATCGTGATTTGTGGTATTAATCTTGTGTGATTAATATTATTGTAACTGTTGCTAAAAATTGGGTTAATTATTGTATGTGTGTAATTGATTTGATTGCGTTTAATTCCTAAAATGAATGAGGAGCATTAAATGTGTTACAACAGTTTTCGGAGGACTTTTGTTTATGAATGTTGACTCATAAAGCTTTTTTATATGTGGGTATTGAGTACTTGTACACACCAAAAATACTAAGCAACGTGGTGATGACACATCAGACTCATTAAATGCAACGTGCTTAAAAGGCTTGTAAAAAAGCTTGTTTTATTATATAAATAAATAGAAATAGATATGATATAAATATATAAATTTATAAATATTTTTATGTTTTGTGCCGCTTTAAGTCACGACTTAAAAACGCCATGACTCGTCATGACTCGTAAAGACGTGAGGCTTGATCATGCCGCCACGCCACGGCTCACGCTATTTATAACCTTGAATATAACACACAAAAAGTGTGATTGATAGGTGGTGCAAACCACCACATTTTGAAAATAATAGAGGCTGAATATTACAAAAACATCAACAACAGGGATCAAACAGCAACCTTAAATAAAACAAACTTTTCAAAAAGATTGAAAAAGCTCCCAAATTGAATTGTTTTTAGGGTTAGGGTTTTACAGCCGTCAATTAACCGGAATATCAATCAAAATACTCGCCGGAAATTATCTGACCGGAGATGTCGAAGAAAAACAACTTATCTCTTAGAAAAAAACAGCACGAATTCGAGCTTAGAAGTAAGTACTTTTTTTTAATAAATTTTTTATTCAGTTTTATTTTGCTTGATTTGATTAAGTTGTGTTTTTTTTAACAGGGGAACAGGAAGCAAAAGAGAAGGCGGCTAAGAAGTTGCAAATCAAGAAGAATAAAATGAAAGTAGGTGATTATTTCACTCTTAATTAGTATTAGTTTCTTTCTGTACAATAATTGGTAAAAAGCTGTTGCATTTGTTATGGTAACGAGGTTTGAACCCACCGCCACACCGTCTTGGCCTATGAGTTTATCAAGTTGAAATTATGGCTTATTGAAGTACATCCGCTCAACTTGATAAGATCATACGTAAAAAAAAGTGGCTGGTGAGCTTTGCCAATTCAAAAAAGCCCATATGCCGGAAATAAAACAAGATTTAATTCACAAACCGTATGTCCATAACACTATACACAAACGAACAAATAAACTAACTTTTTATTTAAACAAATCGTATAAAGCCGCCACATCATGAAGATTTTTAACGGCAGGTTCTCACAGCAAACCAAACCCTAACACTGTGTTCTTGAGTTATTTCATTAAAGAAAAGGAAAGGAAAAAAAAACAGTTTCCTCCCAAAATTGGGAGGAAACACTTTCCTTCCATAATCATCAAAATAACACTACATTTCCTTTCATTTCCTTTCATTTCCTTTCTTAAGTAATACTCGAGAACACAACATGGGCTGTTTCATTTTCACTTTCTTCCATTTTCTTTCTTAACTAGAACTCGAGAACACAGTGTAAATTACTTGCCAATGGTGTTTGGCAAAAGATGGATCAATGATTAGACTGAAGGTAGTAGGATTACGAAACCCCGTGTTAATACCTTAATTACCATTTACCTATACCCCACTTTTTTGTGGTTCGGTGAAACTAATCACTGAACCGCCCATTTTTTGGCTCTTCATGTGTGAACAAGGCTCTTATTAGTGGCAGACTTATAGTGGAGAACTTAGCGAATTGATGACATCTAACTTTTTGTTTTTCAAGCATATTTCTTTAGTTACATGTTGGCTGTGACGATTTGTTAAGTATTAATACACTTAGGAAGTTACGATTTTATGACACCTTAAGAAATCATAGGCTATATTTGGCAACGGGCTTATTGAGGCTTATAAGGGCTTAAACAAATGATTAGTTACGAAGATTTTACCTTTTTCTAGACTCCACCAGAAGAATTGCGCAACTTTGATACTGATTTCTTTGCCTTATGCTTCTTTGGCGACCAACATTTGAATTTTTAAAAATCAATTAAAAATTGATTAAAAATTATAAAAAACTAAAATACAGTAACAAATTGTGTACCATGGTGATTTTGTTGTTTTTGGGTTGCCGCAGTTGAATGAAGTACTGCACGTGAAAGTTCTTCAAATAAGTAAGTGGGAAGTGAGAAAGAAACCTAGTTTTTATAATAAACCAGTTCAATTTCAGGTTTATTATAAAAACTAGGTTTCTTTCTTTCACTTCCCACTTACTTATTTGAAGAACTTTCACGTGCAGCACTTCATTCAAATGCGGCAACCCAAAAACAACAAAATCACCATGGTACACAATTTGTTACTGTATTTTAGTTTTTTATAATTTTTAATCAATTTTTAATTGATTTTTAAAAATTCAAACGTTGGTCGCCAAAGAAGCATAAGGCAAAGAAATCAGTATCAAAGCTGCGCAATTCTTCTGGTGGAGTCCAGAAAAAGGTAAAATCTTCGTAACTAATCATTTGTTTAAGCCCTTATAAGCCTCAATAAGCCCGTTGCCAAATATAGCCTATGATTTCTTAAGGTGTCATAAAATCGTAACTTCCTAAGTGTATTAATACTTAACAAATCGTCATAGCCAACATGTAACTAAAGAAATATGCTTGAAACACAAAAAGTTAGATGTCATCAATTCGCTAAGTTCTCCACTATAAGTCTGCCACTAATAAGAGCCTTGTTCACACATGAAGAGCCAAAAAATGGGCGGTTCAGTGATTAGTTTCACCAAACCACAAAAAAGTGGGGTATAGGTAAATGGTAATTAAGGTATTAACACCTACATGGGGTTTCGTAATCCTACCACCTTCAGTCTAATCATTGATCCATCTTTTGCCAAACACCATTGGCAAGTAATTTAGGATTTTGTTTGCTGTGAGAACATGCCGTTAAAAATCTTCATGATGTGGCGGCTTTATACGATTTGTTTAAATAAAAAGTTAGTTTATTTGTTCGTTTGTGTATAGTGTTATGGACATACGGTTTGTGAATTAAATCTTGTTTTATTTCCGGCATATGGGCTTTTTTGAATTGGCAAAGCTCACCAGCCACTTTTTTTTACGTATGATCTTATCAAGTTGAGTGGATTTCGTACATAGTCACTCATTTTACAATTTATGTTGGCCTATGCCTCAATGGGTTAAATTCAGCTTTGAAGTAGATAGTTGTTGATAGATAGATTAGACGGACTACTTTGGATGAAATATTGTTTATGAATACAAATTGGTTGTTTGTTATGTAATTTGTGTCAGCGTTGAGCTATTGAGCTTAACCTATATCATGAGTACGTTAGATCAAATGGTTTATGGAGAACACAAGTTTATATTAGGTTTAGATGTTAAATGGTTTCCACTTCTAAGGTTGATTAATCACTGGTATAGGAAGAGGGACGCACTTTGATAATTAAGGCTAGAGGCTAGTTTTCAACCTAGAAAATTGATATGGAGATTGAAAAGAAATAGTTGAATCAACTAAGCCACATTTCTCCTAAAGAATATTGTTGTCGAATTGGTGTCAGAATCCATGATGCTTAATATGTCACATACTCGCTTCATGAATGATTTACTGCTACAATATAGTAAGAACCGATGTCGTCCAGGTGGTAAGGCTTGATTGACGAAAGCCAGACATGGTTTTTCTTTCATTTGGTATGGAAGAAGCACTTTGCCCTTTTGACATGATTATGATATAATTGGAAACTTTTGAGTGTAAAATGTGGTTTCGGCTTTAGTTTCAAAGGAAGTTCCATATCCCCCACTGATTTTGGTTTCAAGCTGTTGTTGCAATGGTATGGAGTTTGACAACTCGTCTTATCCAAGTTTTTTGTTCTTGTGACTATTGCTGTTTTTGAGATTATTAATCTTCAGCCATGTGATTTGAGTTTTGTACATTGACAGTATCCTTGACTTTTCTGATTAGGTCGATGGAAGTTCAAGCAAGACCAAGAAGAAGGGTAGTGGTGGATTTTCCGTAGGGAAGAAGAAGTTGAAGACTAGAATGACACCATTGGCTAAAGCTAAAGCTGCTCAGGCAATGGATCTTGACAACTGAAGTCTTGCCCTCCAACAAAACTAGATGAACTTTCCGAGAGCGAAGGCTTTTCGGTGCATGTTATAGCAAAAAGAAAAAAAAAATCGAATCTGTTTTCAAGCTTTTGAAATGGGAGCTTCTCTTTGTATTTCAAAGCTACCTTGTTATCTTAATTTTTTGTATCCATCAGTAGTCAGTACTAAAGTTGAAGTTCTGTTTTGTGTTTCAATCTACCTATGCTTAAATCAGATGGTGATTCGTTTGATTTGGAGTTTGTAGCGCTGGTGCTCGTGATTTTTTTACCTTAGATTTTGATTTTTAAATCACCAACATTTCTTTACTGACCGAGTTTAAACGTTAGTGAATTACTAGGTGTTATTACTTGGTAGCTGGAAGCCACCTCCTTGACAGAGCTACTCCAGCCGCGTTATAAGTCTTGCCTATTCTTTAGATCTCTGTTATGTACCCTTTTGATTCCCACGTTTTGACTGAACTCGAAATTGATATTTGTATACTACACGAGCAGAAATGACCCGCGCGTTGCTGTGGGCGTTAATTTTTCGCGCGTTGTTGCGGGGCTTTTTTTTTGTTTATTTTTTTGTTTGGGATTATTTTTCGTCTCCATTTTAATAGTCGCGCATTTTTTTTCTTTCTTATTGAATTTTGTGCGGATTTTATTTATTCGTTACCTCATAACATTTTTTTTTGGACCCAGCCGCTAAGAGAAGTTGTAAATAGTTAAAATAAAACACGTCTCCTCGAAATTTTTTTTTTTCCTTTCTATTTTAGCGAAAGAAGTGGGGGTGGAGGGAATTATAAAGATTTTTTTTTTGGGCCGATGAAAAGTAACCGTGCGGAAAAGGAGAAAAAATTGTTGGGCTAGATGTTTGGACTAACTAAAAAAAAAAAAAACTACTTGGCCGGCCAAAATAGAGGCAAAAAAAAAGTTGGGCTGGATATTGGACTAAACTAAAAAAAAAAAAAAAAAAAACTTGGGGCCAATTAGCCAAAGCAAAAAAAAAAAATAAAAAAAAAAAAACACTTGGGCCGTGCCAAATGAGCCCAAGGCCCAAGTCAAACATTTGGCCACTGTTGATGAACAGTGGTCAAATGTTTGAGGATTAGTATTATGTTAAATGTCTATAGGGCACTTCATAAAAAACACACGATATACAAACCAAAAAGGCGTACAAGTGTACAACTCGGTACCATTAATACAAGCTTAAAACCTCTCACAGATCCAAATCCTTGACATATTACACACAATTTGCTCAACTAAGATCTTTATTAGAAAAAAAAGAAGCTGCATACTTATGGTGTTCTTATGACGCATTTCGGTGCCTCAAGGCTTTCAACATACGTACCTCCAATAGCGAACCCATTTGGTCCCTCCACAATCCTTACATTTCTGCATCTTCTGTCATCTATATTATACACAACAATCCCATCTTCATCGCCCAACACAATATCCCGATCACTCCCTTCAATCGAACAAATAGGCTTAACAGGATCTATCTCAACTTCATGCATACTAACCTTAATCCACGACGCACACACCCCATACTCCTCCATCACCCACAAATCATTACCCAATCTGGTACCAAAAACACCAAGCTTCCCACCAACAACAACCAGCTCATTAAACACGGCGTTATCATTATTAATCGAATCAGGTAACTCAATCTCACTAAACTCTTCATTTACTAAACTAAAGGCAGCAATTGTCGACGAGTAACCAGGCCTTACGCTTGTTAACCAGTGGAGATTCCCATTCACAAGAACTCCACTGGTTAAATGCCCAACCGCGTGATCATAAGGAGAATCCCTCATTTTCCTCCACGAATTCTCACGCAAACTATAACTAGTCACAAACATATCAGTACAATCAGGGTTATGCTCATTATCTGTATCCCAAAACGATATAGTAATCACTTGATAGTCCTCACTGCTTGAATTATAACCAAATCCATACATTACAAAACTCTCATGAACCGGCAGAGCAAACGGCGAAAAAGGGACTTCCATCACCTCTCGTGTAGTCGGGTTCATTATAAAGACTTTATCATCCACATCTTTAGCTAAAACAAGTCCATTGCAAGACCCCAAGACCTCTTCCCACATTATGGGAGGTTGCACTAGTGGGAAAGCTAGTTCTTTTCCTGTGATCATAATCTCGACATCCTCCTCGTTGCTTTTCAGATATGGTTCGTTTATATCGAGTGAGTAAAGTGATTTAGAATCTGAAACTAGGACTACTTTGCTAGTACTTTTGTTATGATGGAGGTGTGTTTTTATGAATTTAGGATTGGATATAAGTGAGCACCATGGTTTCGACACGGATTTAAACCGGCCTAGAGATTTCGCGGGCAGGCGACGGAGTATTGATTCGATGATTTCTGGTGGAAGACTGTTTTGGCTAGACATTTTTCTAGTGAGTTTTTTCTTGATTGATGATGGTCAAAGGTTTGATGACATTTTTCTAAATATTGGTTGTGTGATGTGGCACGTAGTATGTGTTTATTAAATGTTATCTTTGAAACATGTCACGCGATTGTTAGGTTCGACTTTTTGATAGTTTATTAAAAGGATTTAGCTATTTGGGCTTTATTGGATGACATAATCATTTCAACATGACACATCAAAATATATTTTTAAAACACTGCAACTTACCTATTTGAGCCTATTCACCTACATGTTATTTTATTTTCTATTCCCTTCTTTCAAACAAAATAAATTTCATTCATTCAAATAAATACAAATAATATATTGAATAAAAATTACTAAACTATATTTAAAAAATAAAAAAATATATAAAAATAAAACAATCACACAAAAAAAATATATAAATATCCTCACATTATACGCACTCACACTACTACTACTTCTTCCTCGTAAAAACACGCGCGCGCACACACACACACTCTCACAAACACGGTCCACACAACACACAACCTATTTATAAATCGAAGAAAAAAAAGAAAATGTACACGGCAAAGTGTCTCTTGATATCCTCAACTAGTGTCACGGTGCGGGTTCGACGACACCGAATGGACTACCACATGAGATTTGGCGAAAGAGCTCACCGTTATACTACCCATTGCTCTAATATTAAAGAGCTACCTATGTTTTTTGTTCCTCGGGTCCGGTATTTTATTTTTAGTTCAACTTAAAAAGAGTTACAAATCGTCTCCAACAATTAACCGTTAATTTGACTAACTAATTAGCACAAAATGACTAAAGAACCATCCTTCATATTATGAAATGAGTAAGATGTTGTTTGAAAAAGACTTAATTGACTTAATATGACAAAAATTGAATCTATTAAGTCATATGAAAATTGTTTGTTAATGACTTAATTGAGAAAAATGACCGAAAATATCTATCCTTATAAAAGATTCAGTCCCTAAATTTAATGGGGCTGTATCTTTAAATGCTCCCAACTCACATTTGACCTCCATCCTGCAGTATACCACATTCATTCGGCTGTTACAACTCCCTTCAATCTTCCAATCTTCCAAACCAATAGAAGCTCAAAAGCTCTTAATAAATCTCACCCCTTTTAACAGGTTATCTACAATACAACGCTCTCAACAGGTATCAATCAATCTTTCTTTCTTTTTTGGGTTCCTGATTTATCCTTATAATTTCAATTAAACTATCAATTATTAAGTATTCACTTATTGTTTATAACCTTAATTTTAACAGGTTATTAGTATCATGGGTCAGATCGAGCCTGCAAAGTATTTCGATGATACTTTTGAATACATGTATATATTACTCATCTTTTTATGTTTTTTATATTTTCTTATAATCTGTTTTGTTTTTGTTTTCAATGATGAATTTGTTTTTTCCTAATGAATTAATAAGCATGTTGTTCTTCCACCAAAAGTCAACACCCATGGTGAGGAAGAAGACGAGGAATCAGACAAAATAAGGTACCATTTTTTGTTGATTTAAGGCTAATTTGTGTTCCAGCCACACTTTTTGGTTCAATGACTAACTCATAAAAAAATGATTAATTTATGCTAAAAGTTTTTAGGTAGTTTTTGTGAGAAGGATGATTGGGGTCTCTTATGAGTTAGGTAATTTTATCGACCGTAGTTAAATTACCAGTTAGATGAAAGGGGTATAACATTTTTCTTAGATTGGTTCACAAAATTAATGAAAGTGTAGATTAGAACACGCAACAAAAATATAAGCAGATGAAAGGGGTATTTGGGTACACATTTTACAGCTTCATATGTCGTTTTTAACAGCTTTTTGTTTCGGTAATAAACCGACCGCTGTTTTAACACCTTTTATACGTTGTTTGGATAGCTTATGGTAATGGCTACTTGCATTGAAAGGTAACCAACATTCATCTAATATTTCCTGAATTTTGCACAACGAGCACTCTTGAACAAATGTTGAGGAAGTTTAGTGCATTAATTTGAAAGATCTGTGTTTTAGAACCAAGGCATAAAGAGTTTACCATTTATACTTATTAGATCACACATCAGTCAAATTAGAAGGACATGAGAGATATGAGTATGAGAATCTAACTCATTTATGCAGATTATGTCGTTTTAAAAAGTTCAATTTTAGCCATGTCGAGGCCTCTATATACTTCCATAATAATAATGTTTTATTTTTTGGTATAGACTGAAGTTATTGCATGTAAACTTGCAGGGGGTGATAATCGGACTCGATCTTGCATACAACTTGCAGGTGTGATGATTTATCTTCTAATTATATTGTTTAATCGTGTTTTGTAAGAGCTGCTGCAAGGGTTTAGGGAAGGGGGAAAAGGGAACAAATGAGTGCTTAGGTCGGTGGTGACAAACAATCTATTTTTAAAATTTGTTATTTAGTAAAATTCAAACACGATTCCTAATGAAATAGATAGAAGTCATGCTTTTGTAATCTCCTCTTAATATGAGCGAAGAAAGGAAGATCAAAAGCTTAACAACAATGGTGTTATTGATAAAGAAAGTAGCAGAGGCTCCTAAGTTTAAGCTCATACTTCTTTGATACTATTCTGTCTTAGGGTAATTCTTTTGCATATCCTATTGTTTTTATATAACTATCTTATAATAATCTCATTAGGATCTAACAAACTTCAATAGTTTTTGCTTTATAATCTTATTAACAGAGATATATTTATTGCCAGTGGGTTAAAATTTCAAATTCTAACATATCACAAGATCTATGATCTGCATATGAGTAAAAAAAGTTACAAACTTTGACTCGATTAAAATAGACAGAGTATATGTATTGACTATCTTAAACTGCCAATCCGCACATAGATGGGTTCGAGTGGTTTGACCTCGATAAAATTTATGAGCTTCTTTAGGAGTTTTTTTGCAGAATAGTACTGATCCAAAAACTAAACGACCATTTGCAGAGGCAAAATAGGTGGGGTATTTTCTTCTTTATTATTCATAGTTATGAGCCTCTTAACTTAGTGATCTCATTAACTCTTTTAATTGCAACCAAACCTGCATATTCCATAAAACTGAGCCACTAAACGGTACATGTTGACCATAGTTGGATCATGGGTATTTTTATATGATTTCACCAACCATATGTGCTTTTACAAATGTTCGTATTAGTGTATCATCATCTTTAGGAGAATCGTGTTTTATAAGAAATAAAATGAAACGAGCCTAGAAAAGTTATATATATATATATGTGTTATAGTTCATAACTACGCACTCTTAATACTTAGGTGGTACTTAGATTACCTTATCGATGTCCTTAAGTATTCGATTTCCACTGACTCCTTTGGAAATACTAAAGTGACTTATATCAGGTAATGGTTATCTAAATAAAAACTATTATTCTTGGAAAGACTTAAATCAAGTATTGCTTTCTGTAACATGTTTTTTTGTTACCTTAGCCTTAATCAAATTTATTCGAATAACATGAAACAAATGAAGCCTACTTTGCATCAGAGTTAATTAGCCACGCTTGGGTTAAACTTCCAACACTTTGTTAATAGGTTTGAGGTCTATTATTGGTGGTTGTTTTCTTTACATTTTGAGCAAGCTTATCATTATTAAAGTTATGCAATATTAAGAATCCTTTGGGGTTTTAAGCTTAAAAACACATAATTCTAATAATTGGTTTATTGCATTTTGATGACACAGTAAGCTAATGAGTGTCTGGATGAGTTGTTTTTCTGAAAGGAGATGAGTTGTTTTTAGTGTCTAAATGAAGAAAAGTGTCTACGCTCCATTTAGTGAATAGTTTGAGATCGCTTATTTCAAATTGATTACGTTAATGGATTCAAACTTATTAGTTTACTTTTAAAGTGAAATAAGTTGTATTCACCAAGTTGATTGTGTAGTTCCGAGTATAAGCCAGAGCATAAGCTGTTTAAGTATTCAATCCCAAACACCCCTAATCTGCATTATGTGTTTTTTTCTTTTGTTATACGTTCTTATTGCTCTTTTTGATTATTCAATGGAAAAAGGGGATCTAACACCTGTACATCGTAGCTCATTTAATCAAAGGTTTTTTTTTCTTAATTCCTTGCAGATGGGAATGCTTAAAAGACGTGATGCCAAGCGATTGGACATATGGCATATTGTGTAGTTCTGGGATGCCTGTTAAAAAGGGTTTTGCGCGTTACAACTGCCAAGTAATATGTATGAAGAGAAAGAGAACTATGATACGAGCAAAAACGTGGCTCACAAAGGATTGAAATTATAGGAAACCTAGTTGCATCCCAACACAGAGAAGTAGGAAACTTATTTTTGTCATTTGAAGCTTCTTTATGTATTTAGTGCGACTCATATGTTAGTATATATAGAGGTCTTTATGGTGTAGTGGTAGTTCATTTGCCCTCAATTTTTGTAATAACATTAAACTCTTTAGAAGGGAGCAAAATGATGGCTACAGTTCATATGCTTCATCAGTAAAAATCTGGCTTACGAGTGACATAAGTACACATATACAACTGATATTTAAAGTCATCTATTGAAAATACTGCTCATGATTAGACTTGAGCTATCCTGCAAAATTAAGAATCACAGGAATGGAGATACTTTAACCAATTTATCTGATTTGGATGTACCAACCAACTCTTATAATTTTAGATATACGAAAAGGAAAAAAGATTGCGGTTGTTGAAAAATTGAGAAAACATAAACAAGCAGCAATGATCGTTAACTTTGCTCCTATCTATATCATTTATCCTTTTGCACATCCATATTATAGTATTCTAACGTTCTTTTTGTAAAATTTAATACCTTTTTAATCTTAGTTAACGTGGTCAACTATTTTTAATATTTTTACAATATATAAAAACAAATTTAAGATTTACACAATCAAAAACTTTTGTAACCACTTGCCAAATATTACGCATCACATTTCAATTACATGCAGTAACATACTTACACCTCCCCTACTTACGAAAACCGTACAAAATTAACAATTTATATACAACCCGTGTGCAACGCACGGGTCTGCATCATTCCACAGAATCATTATGCAAGCGACCATTATACGCACCCCGTGCGAAAAACAAATTGACACAACCCGTGTGCATCGCACGGGTCTGCATACCTCGTAAAGTGATAAAACTGAGGCTGCCCACATTAAGTCATGTGTTAATTAAACACGACTTAATAAAAAAATTAAACAAACAAGCCTTAAGATACGGTCACCCTCACTTTTTATTTTTATTGTTATTGTTATTATTATTATTATTATTATTATTAAATAGAAATTCATAATATTTACAAAAAATTAGAGGAGAGCTGAGATAATATCTAAGCCCACTTTTTTAGCAATGATGAAACTAATCATATTATTATTATTATTATTATTAACATCACTTCATTATTATTATTTTTATTTTTTATTTTTTAATATTAATTATTATTTCCTTTTCATAAAGTTGGATAGAAGTCTAGACACAAGTTGTGCTCCCACTCCTTTCTGAATACAAAAACTCACTCTATGAAAAATAAATACACCACTCTTAGCATTATTTGAGTGGCTAATGGAAATAGACTTAATACGTGAAAGTGTATCCAAAGCCTCCGTATCAAATTCCCCAAACGTAGAAAAAGCAAATGGTATGAACTTGTATCCGTTTTCCTCACATATGGACGCATACTTCCTTTTATTCTTCTCTGCGGCATTATGCAAGGCTACCCCAGGAGCCCAAGAAGTCGCCCCCATACCAGCAAAGGGAGAGATGCATGTCACATCCAAACATGCGTCTTTACCTTGGAGACAATTGAAAAATAAAAGGTCTGATGGTCGTAGATCCTTCCCGTCCTATAAGAGGAAACTCATTGAAGCCTCTTTTCGCACCATGATCCCAGCCTTGGAACATATATCAACAAGAATATCACGCATAATATTATGCCTAAACTTCACACCTACTCCACTTAAACAATGGACCGCATGATCTCCTCATTTTTCCATCCGGTGCACATTGCAACTCGGGCATAAGCTACATTCAGAGAACATAGGTACTGAAAGCCTATAGCACAAAACAGAGCGGAATTGACGGTGGTTCATCCTCTGCCCCAAGCCATCAATAGGGATGGTGAAAAGAAAATCCTGTGTGTGAGGCGTGGATGCAACTGAGAATAGACACTTGTCGTGGACTTAGAGAGTACTTGGAAACAAGGTTTTTCTCAATGACACCAAAGTAACACTTTGCCAAGGTTTTCATTATCTGGGGGGCAGAAGTGCAAGTGGTGATAGAGAGCATGTCAACGTTGCAGGTAGTGTTGAAAGCGTCAAGAACATGCATTAAAAAAGAACCTTGTGATACAATGCAGTTTTAACAGTATCTTGGATTGAAGGGCATTCGTTTGCAAACGAGAGGCGAGAAACGCATACTGAATAATGTCTTCCACTGAAAAGACGCCAAGACCACCCAACTTGATTGGTAGAATGGCAAGCCGCCACTGCCAATCACCAAACCCCAGCCCTGAAGCGGTAACAATATTCTCTAATGAGGCACGTAACGCCTCATCAAACTGAACTTGGGCCTCTAATAAATACAAAGGAGAGCATACCCTCAAAGCATAAGATAGTTTCGCAACCCCAACACAATTGCGAAGAAGAAGGAGCTCACATTGGGGATCATGAAGTTTGTAGATTGCCTCCATTAATGAGATAGTTTTAGAGACCCTTTTCAAAGCCAAATCCTGACAAAAACCTTCATCCAAACTAACTAAACCACCCAGAAGTTTAACATCATTAAGCGGACGAGAGATATTTATAGGAAAAACACCCTCCACCCTACTTCTAGGATCCTTCAGAGGCCAGAAAAGCTCAGTCTTATCAACATTCAAGAACAAACCATGAGCTGGACCATCAGTCATGATGATGTCAAGTGCCTTGGCTACCATAAGGGTATCTCCAACAATAGTACTGCCAACAAGATACCAAGCTTGAAAGGTAAGCTTACACGACTGGTTAATAGTCCGGACCAAAGGATGCAAAGCCAAGGCAAACAACAAAGGACCTAACGAATCCCCTTGTTGAACCCCTTGACAAGACCAAAGAACAGAGTCATCATAATAAAGCCTAGCAGGTCGAGCGTAACAAAACTCAACCCAAGGAGCAATCGATGGGCACCGCACCCTAGTTTCCTCAAGTAAGACACTCTTATCGACAAGATTGAAAGCATTCTTAAAATCCACCAAAACCATAGAAAGCCCACCATCGTTACCCTTATTATTATTATTTTATTTTATTTTATTTTAATCATCACTTTATTATAAAAAAGATATTTACAAAATGTTAGCGGGGAGTCGAGATACAAGCCGAGCCCCCACTCCTTTAGATATAGCAAAGCTAATCCTATAAAAAATATAAACAACAGCGCGTGCTCTAATTTTTTGAGTCACGGAGAACTTTCGAATCCGCTTCAGTAGGGTCATTGCATCCTTCTCTAATTTCCCAAGTGAAGAAAGTGAAAAGGGGAGAAAACCATATATGATGTTTGCACACTTAGCCTCTGACTTGACCCGTTTACAATGTGCTGCATCAATCACCGCACGAGAGGCATAAAATCAACCATCCTAGTACGTGTCAAGGGTCAGTACCCTGTCAAATCCACACATACATCCAACCCTTCGTCCCACAATCTAACATATCCGCAAGACGTAGGAGTTTGTCACATCCTCCACCAAGCCTAATATCAACTTCTTTCCAGCCGAGATCCCCGACCAGAAACAAATATTGACCAGAGTATCGCGCACAACATTATGTCGATGCTTGATACCAATAATACCGGCACATGATACATCATGGTCTCTATAAATATCCTCCGTGAAAACTTTAGAACATGCTGAGCACGACTTCAAAACAACATGATTTTCACTTTTTATTATTGTTATTGTTGTTGTTACTATTATTATTATTATTTATTATAACATCACTTTATTATAAATTCATATGATTTAAAAAAAATAGAGGGAAGTCGAGATACTATCTGGCTCTCACTCCTTTAGCAATAGTGAAACTAATCCTATTAAAAATATAAACAACCGCTCGTACCCCAATATCACGAGTCATGGCGAACTTTCGGATCCGCTTCAGCAAGTGAGGATGTGTCATTTTATGCACTTTTTCGAGGTCATTTAACCCCTTAAATCATGCAAATATCTCCAAAATACATGTTTAATTATTTCTTTTTATGTTTTCAGCACTTGGATGAAAATTGGATAAAATACACGCGACTTGGACTCATTTTGGGAAGAAACAAACAAGACTACAACTCTACACGAAAGTTGATATCAAGTGGGCATACAGTGCGTGGAGACAACATTAAAAATCTTTTATGGCGGGGTCAGGAGGCCCAAGAGACGGTGTGAGGATTATGGTGACGGTGTCAAAGTAGCCGACTCAAAAGAAGCCCAAATAAGATTCACGGGTTGACAGCGTCGCAATTAACAAGTGACGCCGTCACGATTGTATTTCTATATACATTATCATAATTTCAGTGTTTTAAAGTGTGGAACTTAGAGAAATTAGTGGGTGATACATTAGGAACGAATTTACAGACATTTTTAGGGTTTCTTTTTAACCCTATTGTATTCACCGATACTCTATGTTTTAATAAAGTGAAGTTCATTTATCTCTTTAATCATTCGATATGTCTATGTATCGTTTGGTTAATTGTTCTTTGCTTTCTTTTAACATGTTAGGCTAGATCTTATTGTGTTTGCTTATGATTGCATGAAACTTGGTTTCCTTTTACTATTGCTTCTTGTTTGTTGTGTGCACGTTAGGCTCTAGAAAACTAGCTATAAAATATTACATTAGCATAGACGTCTAGGGCAACATGATTATGTAGAAAGGATACCATCGCAATAGTCTTCATACTACCTTGCCCTAATATGGTTGATCATCTTTTAAGTGTTTTAACGCGTGTAATTTACTCTTAGGGGCCTTGTAATAGTCTTCATACTACCCTACTTGTGCGTTGCCTTCACGGAATATTACATAGACTGCGGGTTCGTGCAATTCGTTCATGAATTAGGAAATACTTACACATTACATCGCAAGTGTGACGGGAAATAGGATTAGGAAGAGCATTCCAATGAGTAGTGCATGATTAAGTGAACACATTTGTTTACCTATACGAGTTTCCACATAGTTAGATTAGTTTAAATTAAATTAAAATTAGTAGTTAATTAGTTTAAAACAAACCATCTGTAAACCTGAGATTTTACTTGCTTTCATAAAATATAAAAAATACAAAAATAATATTCTCTCAACCCTTAGACCTTAGTGACATTTGATCCGAACTTCACAAGTTATTCCCATAAAGAACGATAACTTTCCCCGAGTCTTGCCTATACTACACTACAACGGTTAGGTACACTGCCTAGGGGATTGTAAAACTTTAGTGTTCGCAACCTCCACATCAGCAAGGTAACCACCTATGCCTCTAATCCCCCCAAGGAAGAGAAACAAAATGGGAGAAACTCATATCCAACAGCCGCACACTTATCTATATACTTACCGCGTTTACGTTGTGCAACATCAATTACGGCCTGACCAGGTACAAAATCAACCATCCCGGTTTGCGTCAAAGGTGAAGATCCAGTAAAATCTACACACACATCAAGTCCTCCATCCCACGAGTAAAGAAACATATATGCTGGATGATTCGTCCCGAAAGACTGGTCGAGTAATATAATATAAGTAATCACGTTGGATAAAAATTACTTTAGGAAAAGTAATATTCGATCCTCCGGATGTCGTGTCCCAACGAGAGATGAATTTGAAATTCACAAGAATGTTTCGTTTGATGCTTGAATGACAAATATTTTGGTTTTTGGTTTTTAAAATAAGAATATAATAAAAACAAACTATATAAAACTAGATGACAATAAGCAAGCTAATAAACGAAAAGGTATATAATAAAAGATATGCTTGCTAAGTGAATTGATTAGATCTTTAAGTGTGAATTAAATATACAATTAAGTCCTTATCGATGAATCAATATTTTTCTGACAAATTATCTTCTCATAGCGTTGGCTTATATTGAAAACAACTTTTATAAAGATATCGATTACTAAATTAATGCCTAATTATTCTTACGGCTTTTGCCCGCTCGAATAACCAAAACAATAATCTAAGTAATATAAAAATCACTAATCAATATTTTTTTTATTAATGACACTTAATTCACTAAATAATTTTATCATCTTACAACAAACATATTCTAAAATACTACTCACAAAAGATATTTAATCAACAAATAAGCAAACATAATCAACATAAGCTAAATAAATCTAAAACTACTAAAATTGGAAAAGAGAAATAGGATAGAACGTATGATGAACCGACTTGATTTTAAAACCAAAAACCCGATCTAATAAACTTATTAACAATATAAAGCGATAAAACTTATTAATGTCAAAATAACTACTTAGCTATAAAGGTAAGAAATTTATTCCTAATTAGCTAGATAAATCAACTTAAAAAAGCTAAAACTTTATCTAAAAAATAAGCTTAAAAGACCCTTAAGCTCCACGCCAAAGAGGTAGAATGAGTTTTCATCAACAATAAGACAAGCAAAGGTTAAGACAAATAAGCTATAAGCTAAAAGCTTTAATTCCAAAATATTAAGTATTTTGAAATGGAAACGCTAAAGCTAGTAGATCTAAATGATTAAACTATTTCAATGAAACTAAAAAAAAAAAATTTAAAAGGTTTTGGAAAAATAAGATAAAAACATTAAGCTAAAAAAAAATAAGCAATCGAAAATAATCTATAATAAGCTAACTCAAAAAGCTTTAAATCAAAAACACTATAAATAAGCTAGTATAAATAAGCTATGGAAGTAGCTTATTAGAAAATAAGCTTAAGAGATCGGATCCAAAAATAAGCTATAAGCATTAGCTTATTTGGAAATAAGCTAAAAAGAAATTAGAAAAAGACAAGAGAATAAGCATAAATAATAAGCTAAAGAAAACACCAACCTTTAAAATAAACTTCTTAATTAATAAGCTAAAGAGTTACAATAAGCTGGATCTAATAAGCTTCAATAAGCTTTTACAATAATCCCAAAATAAGCTAAACTATACTACTCCTACTCCTAAACTACACTACAACTACTATGTGTAAAAATAAAACTAAAATCTAACACTCCCGACTTAAAATCTGCGTGAACATTTTATAGCCAAAAGTAGTGAGGGGTAATTTTGTCTTTTTAGGTGATCAGCCAATAAAAACCCAAGAAAACAGGGGCATATTCTTCCTTTAAGTTGGAAGGAAGCTTCATGATTAATCCAATCATTGGCTCTTCCTTGTACAAATCGAATGTGCCAGCAATAAAACCTTCGATCTACCAATCAATCAAAGCCACGTGGCTGAATGACGTGTTGGAAATAAAAATAACCAACTATGGAGATGCACGTGGTATCTTTTTTTATATTTGTAACTGTGTAACCGATCCATAATTTGAATGAATGAAATAGGAATGCCAACGTGTCTTTGTTAGATTTGCCAAAGAAAGTGTGGGAAGTCACGTGTTGAATGTTGAATTAATAAAAATGCACGTGATGTGCTCTTGCTAACAAATGCACCACAACCTTCAATTAATTTCAACCAATTGTTTCTTTTCTTCATGGGCCGGTATTCTTTTCATCTTGGGCCGAGTTTTGTTCTCAATCTTGTTGGGCCGAGCCTTGCAAACTTCCAATCATTAGGCTGAGATTATTACTTGTATAATACTTGGCCTTGGATAAATATGGGTCGGTCCGACCCATATAAATGGTGTCGGGCCGGCCCAATAAGATATGAAAGCACCGTCGGACTTGATTTTTCGCGCTCTTTCTAATGGAATGCTCGGGGAATTTTATGACTTCGTCTTGGCTTTGAATAATAATTAAACTTGATCAAATCGAGCCCGATAATTCCCGTTTTGCTCCGTTCTCAATCATTTTACCTGCAAGACATAAAAATACCAAACAAACATATTGGCAAGATAATTATCCATATTTTAGTATTTTCAGTCCGTTTTATAGTGTTTTACGGGGTTATAAAGATGTGTGTTTTAGCACACATCAAATTCCCCTACACTAAGCTATTGTTGGTCCCACATGCAATGTTAATAAAACACGCCTAGAAATAAATAATTTAACCCCCTTAACTTATGACCCCTCACAATCAAACAAGAACAGAAAAGGTCCATTAAGAAGATTAAAAAATCATTTAATTCGCAAGCGCCCCCGTTTTAACCACTTATTTAATAATAGATAAAAACTAAGATACAATTTTTATAAAATTTATTTTAACAAGCCTTTAAGAACGGGAGTTCGTCATCCTCGACTTTTCACAATCCCCAAACTAAGTTTAAAACGAAATCACAGCCAAATATAAGATTAGATGCTAACACTACTCATAAAAACAAATTGTGTACGCATAGCTACTTTTCGCTCCCGTATTCCTAAATCCTCTAAAGATTTTATTATTATTATTATTGGTGACAAATAAATTATGTCCTTATTAATATAAAGTAAACCCGGTTTAGACCACCAACAAGATCCAGTAGTCTTATTTCGACCTCGGTAATTTCCTCGATCTTTTTGAAGGCTGCAACATCGAGAGAGAACCGACCCGATGCAGCAAACTTTTATCAGTCTCGGATCATTATTATTACTATGGGCCTTCTTTTGAAGAATGCCACATCGGGAGCGAACCGACCAGAGACAATAAACTTTTATCAGCCCACAGTTCTTCTTCTTATTATTATTACCTCCACCCTTTAAACGACTGCAACATCGAGCATCCTAACCGACAAGACCCGGTAGCCTATTTCCTCACAACACTGACAGAACCTCGATGTGTACCTTACTTTCACCAGAAGGAATCTTTACGAAGGGATTTAAACTAAGAATCGCAAAAACTAAAGTAACTTTATTTATTTAACAATTATATAACGTTTATTAAGCTTGTGGGAGCAAAAAGTCATAATTAACCTCTATGAGCTCTAAAGAGATCCAACTACTCCACACTTAGCATCTAACTTATATTTAACTTTATCATTTTTTGTTCTTTGCAAAATTTTAAAGTTTAGCAAACGCTGAGTCTCGAAAGCTAAGGGGAAAGCTAGAGTTTAATACTCAGTCAAGTCAAAATAACCTTAGTTCTACGGGCCTACTTATTCACATATCTAACAATAACTAAGAGATTTTTTTTAGCATAAAATTAAGCAAAACTAAGGTCAAAACGGGGTTGAGAGGGGCACAAACAGGCACAGGTATGATCAATTTTGACAAAAATCCTCCCCACACTTAGAATGGAACATTGGCCTCAAGGTTCAAAAATGTCGGGTTTTACCCCCACACTTAGGAACGAAAAAGGCAAATACAAAAAATTCCAAGTGTGAAAGGAGAAATAAATTCAGATATATATATGATTAGGATTAAGGATTCTCAAGATATAAATATGAAGATCGACCGGAGATCGAGTGATTGGAGGATTGAAAACAAGCACGGAGGTCTTCACGATCAAAGAGAATCCTGCAAGCAAAAACGGATACCCACAAAGCACAACAAAGAGAGAAGCACTCCCCCACACTTATTCATTATACTACCACTAAACTAAAATATTATTATTACTAAGAAAGATAGAAAGAAGAAGAGAACACGGGTTGCCTCCCGAGAAGCGCTTGTTTTTGTTCGAGTATCTAGCTTGACTCTAGTGTTACTTACTTTCACTTTCATGGTCAAATCCATCACCCGATGTGTGGCGAGGATGGTAAAAGCGATACATCACCTCCTTAGGTGAGTATGCATCAGGACGGGGTGATGGCATATTATGAAAACCAAAAGAAGAGGTCTTCATCACCCTCATCGTTTCCCCCATCTGTGTCAGGGAGAAGAAAGGATCAAATCTTTCCACTTCCCTTAAGCAAATCTGCTCAGGATCGGGAAGTGGCGTGACTAGTAAGGAGGACTCTGTAGGTAACAATGCTGGAGATACATTAGAAGATGAATCTTCATTAAGCAATTGTTCAAAATATAGAATGTCACCCTCTGAATCGTAATGCCTATTATCAATTCCAATTGGAATTGAATCGTCTAGGCCGATCTCAGTGATGAGCTCCTCAAAAAGGTCACTAGTCTCAGATGATCTAGACATCGAATTAGAATTACCTAAAGGATCATCAAACACTCTTGGGACTGGGACATGGTCATCAGCTAGTAAATGTTCTAGTTCTTATATGTCCCTACTAGGATTGAAGTTAATTTCCTTATCCCCTGTTGAGAGGATGTCTAATTGCTCTCCTAAAAGTAATTCGATATCTATAATATCATCTCCCAAAACATCAGTACATGGTAAAGGCAGTGTGACTAGCAAAGTGGGCTCATCAATAACTGGAGTCAACTCAGGAGGGTCCAGACTACTAATGTCCTTAAACTCCTCATCAAAAAGCGGATTATCCTTACATAAGGTAAAATCATCATCAAAATCGAAGAGAGGGTTTAAAAAAGTCACATCATAAGATCTAGGTTTTGTATCATCACCTATAGGTTCATCAGACATTCCTTTGGTTAAACTCAAATTTTTGAGTAAATGACTAAAAAGTCGCTTAACCAAATGCCTAGGCAAGCCAGCTACATCCCCGTTTTCATCAAAAAGTCAACTACTTGTTCTCCAAAAGGTAAATTGATATCAAAATCTACTTCCTCATCATCGGTAGGGGGAAAGGTGTAGTAATAGGCATATCACACTCTAAATCATCATAAACCGATGTCACCTCCGACTCCCTTGGGATTGGGACAAGATCATCAACACTAGACTTTATGAATTCGTCATTTCCTTTTCGGGAATAGTGCTAATAACCTCATCCCTTATTAAGAGGGTGTCTAAAGGTTCCTTGGTGAGTAAATTGATCTCGTTATCTCCCTCGCCACTCCCCTTAAGATCATATAACTCAACGGGAGGATCTTGATTTGAATTTGTAAGGTTTAGCATCTTCTTAAGACATTTTGTTTTGAAAATTCATGATGACTTGTTCTTGAATTTTATTGAATTCGATCATTTGTGTTATCAATTCTCTTTGATTTAACTCACTTAGGGGGAGTGGCTGAGGGGGTGTAAACTATGAAGGTTGGTCAAAACCGAAAGAGTCATGATTTTCATAAGGCGCATGCTCATAAAACACGTTACCCGTTTGACAATCAGACGCATAATGGCC
>BQNB010010142.1:0-47535 GCA_026074375.1 Tanacetum coccineum
ATCCCAGGTTATGGTTTTATATATATATATTCACACACATTCATACGTTTTGATATATAGCTTCAAGGTTGTAAACCCTAGTCCTACACAAAGTACTCGTATTATTGATAATAATAATAATATTGGAGCTTTTTAGTAATATCATTGTTCATACAGTTTACTGTTTCATTAATATTCTTTTAAGTATTAAAGATTAGATTCCGCATACTCTTTAGTATTCACAAAGTTTCTACCATAGTTGTTTTGGATTTATCCAAAGTAACTTAACCTTTATAATATGAAGAATCAATCTTAAGTTGGGATCAACATCTTATACATACCATCTAACAATGTTTAAGTTCTAAATCAACGGCTTATAGTGAATTTGGTACCAATATTACATCTACAGTTATATGTTTGGCTAAGAAACAAAAGTTTAATTTTTCTAAATTGATTTTTGATGGTATGTTGAGAAACTTGGATTCTAATTCTAAAAAGTTTTTAATGTATCCAAGGTTTTTACAACTGTTTTTGAATAATCAAATTGAAAATCTTACATCGGTTTTTAATGATGAATATGATACACCTTCTCATACTAAAAAGGTTTTTGCAAACATGAGAAGGCAATGAAAAGATTTTTAAGGGACTATGACACCCTTGTTTGATACTATGTTGATACAACCACAAGTAGTGGAGGGTGAAGGTTCAGGACAACCCTCTAAACCCCAACACACACCTACTACTGCTTCACCATCTCATGTAGAACCAATCCCTATTGTTGCATCATCATCTCAACCCAAAAAGACCCAAAAACATAGGAAAACCAAAAGAAAGGCCACTAAGATATCTCAGTCTAGTAGACCTACTATCCTTATAGCAGATGAGACTGACCATGAGGAGAGGGGAGACAGTATGGAAAAGGCTGCCACTACTACTACTAGCTTAGATGCAGAGCAGGGCAGTGGTAACATAAATAGGACCCTATCCACGACAACACTTAATGAGCCTATTCCTTAGGAAACTGGTTCAGGTAGTGGTCCCAAGCGCCAAGATACCATATTAGGGGACAAGCTTGCTCAAACTTGGTTTGAGAGGTTGTCTAAACAGTCCAATGAACCACCTCTCTCAAGAGTTAACACACTTCAAAGTGGGGAGAACAATATGAAACTACAGGAATTGATGGACCTTTGTACAACACTATCTGACAGAGTTCTTGACTTGGAGAATGTAAAGGATGCTCAAGCTTTGGAAATTAAAAAGTTGAAGAAAAGAGTTAAGAAGCTAGAAAGTAAGAAGAAGTCAAGAACTCTACAACTCAAGAGGAGTTTATTTAAGGTCTGGATAGAGTCTTCTGCAGAAAAGAGTTTGGATGATCAGGAGGATGCATCCAAACAGGGGAGGAATGAAATTGATCAAGATGAAGGGATTGCATGGTTTTAAGAGGATTCAGAGACTCAGGGGAGGTATGGTCATGATATTGGAGTTAATACTGCTAGTACATCAATTACTACTGCTAGTATTAATAATACTACTGCTCAACCTATTACTACTGCTAGTGCACCAATTACTACTGCTGGTGTATCTATTAGTACTGCTAAGCCAAGTACTCCTCATCCTCCTCCTCCAACAACAACAACTCCTATTAAAGATGAAGACCTCACTATTGCTCAAACCCTTATGAAGATGAAGAGTGAGAAATCAAAGGAAAAAGGAGTAACTATGCAAGAGCCTAGTGACTCTAGAACAAGAGTAAGAGTACCTCCTCCACAAATTAATCCAAAAGACGAGGGAAAGGAAAAGATGGTTAAACTTAAAAAACCAAAGAAGAAGAAAGATCAAATTGAATATGATGCTGATGTAGCTCAGAGACTTCAAGCAGAGTTAGATGAAGAAGTCAGGCTTGAAAGAGAAAGAGAAGAAGAAGCTAGTAAAACTGCAAACATTGCTGAATGGGATGATTTTCAAGCTATGATGGATGCAGACTATAAGTTAGCTACAAAATTACAGGCAGAAGAGCAAGGAGGGATATCCATTAAAGAAAGGTCAAAGTTATTTGTGGAACTTATGAATGAAAGAAAGAAACATTTTGCAAGACTTAGAGCAGAAGAGCAAAGAAGAAAACCACTAACCAAAGCTCAGAAGAGGAATCAAATGTCTAATTATCTAAAGAACATGGCTGGATATACACTGCAGCAGTTGAGAGGTTATTCCTTTGATGAGATCAAGACTTTGTTTAAAACAAAAATGAGCAAGGTAAACACTTTTGTTCCAATAGAAAGTGAAGTTGACAGAGCAGTTCCTGAGTTAGCAGCTAGAAGTTCAAAAAGGGATGCAGAAGAAGAACTTAATCAAGAAAGTTCTAAGAGGCAATAGTCTAGTGAAAGCTCAGAACTAGCTGAAGAACCAAGAGTTAAAGAAGCTGATGAACTGTCACAAGAAGAGCTACAATAAATGATGATAATAGTTCCAGAGCAAGGGATGAATGTTAAAGCCTTACAAACTAAGTATCTAATAATTGTCTGGGAGATTTACACTGAAGGCACCAGGAAAGACTGGAAGATCATCAAAGTTGGAAATCATGCTGAGGTATATCACTTCTTTGATGATATGCTGAAAGCCTTTGACAGGGATGACTTAGTGATGTTATGGAGTCTGGTTAAAGAGAAGTTCAATTCAACAGAACCAACAGATGACAAAGAAAGAGAGATATGGGTTGAGTTAAAGAGATTATTTAAACCAGATATAGATGATGCGTTATGGAAGCTTCAAAAGCATATTCATGATTTAACTTGGAGGCTATATGATTCATGTGGAGTGCATCATGTGTCTACAGAGAAGGGAATAGACATTTACATGCTGGTAGAGAAAGAGTATCCATTGTTAAGAGGAACTCTTACATTGATGCTGGTAGCAAAGCTCTTGGTGGATCAAGATAATGAGATGTCCAAAGAACTTCTTAGGATTATATTCATGCAGGCTAAAAGACCAAGAAGATAAAGTGTTTGGATACATCCTCCTTATGAAGATAAAGCTTTTAATCAAGAAACTTGAAGATTCAGAAGGTGAACATCAAGTTTAGGGGAGGATTATTGGGATTAAAAGGCTTCTTAGTGCTGTTGAAGTTAATGCTGCTAGTTATGATTGTTACTACTGCTGGTTCAAGTTACAACTGCTGGTTGGAGTTACTACTACTGCTCAAGATTGAAGAAAAAGTTCTAAGTCATTACTACTGCTAGTGTAATATTAGTACTGCCAGTACAAAATGTTACTACTACTAGAAAGGTTTCTGCTATTATATTTAGTTAGTACTGTTAGTTTGTTTTAGTACTGCTAAAGAGATATGTATGAGATATATTAGAAAAAGATATGTATGAGTAGAAAACGTGTTATAAGCCTATTAGGGTTCCTTGGTGTATAAAAGGAGACCATAGAGCATGTAGTTTAAATATCTCACATCTCTTATTCATATACATTTTGATATATAGCTTCAAGGTTGTAAACCCTAGTACTACACAGAGTACTCGTATTATTGATAATAATAATATTGGAGCTTTTCAGTAATAGCTTTGTTCATACAGTTTACTGTTTCATTAATTTTCTTCCATGTATTAAAGAGTAGATTCCGCATACTCTTTAGTATTCACAAAGTTTCTACCATAGTTGTTTTGAATTTATCCAAAGTAACTTAACCTTTACAAGCTAAGGAATCGATCTTAAGTTGGGATCAACAAGTGGTATCAGAGCTTGTGTTCTGAAACTTTGATCTAGAAGAAACTAACAAGAAGAACCCTCTACTCACAAGGAAGAGAAGGATCTAGAAACTACTCAAACCACTACTACTGCAAACTTGTCCATTCTCAAACAGGGTGAATATGATATGTGGAGACTAAGGATTGAGCAAACTAACAGCTCAAACAACAACAAATGCTGATGGTATCTCAACTTTACTAATACCAGGTCCTGTAACTACTGAAGAAAAGGCTCAAAAGAAGAATGATATGAAGGCAAGAAGTATGTTACTGATGGCACTTCATATTAGTACAAGGATGCTAAGACTTTGTTTACTGCTATACAAACATGATTTGATGGTAATGAAGCCACAAAGAAGACTCAGAAGACTCTTCTGAAGCAAATATATGAGAACTTTAGTGCTTTAACAGAGGTCCTGTGAACTCTTTGTTTTATTTTTAACAGGCTTCAGAAGATTGTAAGTCAGCTGGCTATCTTGGGTGAAAATATTTCACAAGAGATCTCAATTTGAAAATTTTTGAGAAGTCTGCTATGAGTGGAATACTCATGTTTTGGTCTGGAGGGAATATACTTGATCTAAGACAACAATGAGATTTGATGATTCTACAACATTTTCAAGATTGTTTAACAAGAGGTTAAAAGAACTGCAAGCTCAAGCTCAAGTTCTTAGAATATGGATTTTGTGTCATCCCCTAGCAGCATTAATGAAGTTAATACTGCTTATGGGACTTAGTACTGATAATATCAAGTTAGCCTGCTAGCACTCAAGTTAGCACATGCTAGTACTTATGTTAGTACTGCTTACTTAAAGTTGATGCCACTGTTTTGCTTTTTTGGTTTCGGTTAACTCAAACGGTACTCCAATTGTATATGGGGGGGACATTGAATAAAAATCCATGAAGATGAAAAGAAGAGATGGATTTGAAGTGGCAGTTAGTTAGCATTGTATGAGCATGAGGACACGAAGTTTTTCTTGAGAAAATGGTAGAAGATCACTATCAATGAAAGGACACTGCTGGATATGACAAAGTCCAAGGTAAAGTATGTTAGGTTTTTGGAAAAGTGTCGTGATTATGTGGTTTTATTATTTTTTGTTATTATTAAACTTTATTTTGTTAGTTTAATTTAGCTTGTAATAAGGTTAATTCTGCTTTAAGTAAGAATAACATAATAACAAAAAGTATAGGGACTGTATTGACAAGTTAGGAAAATAAGAATGGGAAGCCTCCCTCCTCATTGCCTTATAAATAGCCTTCTAATCTTCATTAGAGTTGTCGTCTGCACTTGTAAATAACTCTCATTTTTCCTCCTTAATTTAGATTTGAATTTTCCCTTTATTTGGCTCATTCTCTCCTATCTTAATGTTGATATGACTGATTCAAGATTATGTGACCGATCAAGTGGTATCAATGCCACTAGCGTAGTTAGAGTGCTTGATTTGTGCCGTGATTGTGTTTGTCCCATGATTCAAGAAGTGATGATTTCCGAATTCGGTTGGTGCTATTGAGGTTTCGAGATTGATTTTTGGATGTGAATTTTGAGTTTTGGCGTTATTGTTTTCTCGAAATGATCATTTCATTCTCGGAAGTGTTGGTTTTGATTTTCATTGAAGCTGGCCATTTTTGGTTAGAGTGGTTTTGAGTTTCAAAAGACTTTTTCTCGTTAAATTTAGCAAATTTCGGTACGAAAATTCAGTGTAATAGATATATTCGATCTTTTGGTTCTATCAAAAGTCGTTTATTAGGAATTCGGTATTAAACTCCTGTTTTATCGAGTTTGTTAAGTTCAAATTTCGGTTCCATCGAATTTGTGGATAAAGGGGTAGTTTTACTAAGGTACAAACTCGGTTAATAAGCTTTACAAGTCATTTTTACACTTTTATTTCACGGATTTTATCGTGTTTTTGTAGTGTTTAAATATTGATTTTTCAAAATTTTACTAACTCTGGCAATCAAATCTCGGTTTCATTGTTTTTGAATTTAGAACACTTGGATATCTTTCATCTAATATTCGCGTTCATCGGAATTTGTGGTTATTAATAATTCATAACTGTTGGATTTTAACAATTTAGGCTTACCGAGTTTATAGTGAATAGTGTTACCGAATTTGAGTAGTTTGCAGTTTACCGAGTTTATTATTTAAAGATTTCCGAGTTTGATAGTGTACTGTTCGAGAAGGGTATTCGTTTTCAGATTACTTGTTGTCCATGAACAGTGTTACCGAATTTGACTACTGTTTACAGACGAGTTTGGATATTTCTCACAAATCTTACCTTTCAATATCTCGTCTAAAAAAGTTCCAATCTTTGAATTTAAGACATGTCGACATCTAAAAATACAACAATACCTTTGCTGTTTACCGGTTATGAGGAATTGGCCACCCAAGCTCGAAAGGGGTAAGTTTACATACCTTTGGAAGAGTAGTTTCAAACGTTATTTTTTATAATCGCAAGAGGAAAACCTGATAACTTAGTGGCTTTTCATTACAGCACTAGAAGATGGCCCTTATTTGTTTAGGAACATCACACATACAGGTTACAAGATGTAACGCCTCGACCCAAAAGGGTGAAGTATTACAAATATGTGTAGTGTCATTCAAAAGCATACATATTATATAACACATGCTTATACAGCGGAAGTCTTAAATATAATAAACAAGGATTAGTAAGTCAACAAGACTTAAGGTACATAAGTTCTCACTAGGACAATAACACATCCAACGATTTATCGGTAATAACGAATTCACGTCTTGAAAGAAAACAATTCTTATATCAATCTAAGATCTCTAGTGTAAGTCCACTCTCGCAGTCATAGACTGAAAGCAACCCCAGCTCCTTGCTTAGTATACACTGCCGTAGGAAAGAAAGTGCGGATGAGCTTACAAAGCCCAGTGAACAGATATATATAATCGAATGCTAAAGATAACGGAATCAAAGGTTTCGATTCACAAGGTATAAAGAATTATCACAAGGACTTGATCAAAGGAATACAAATATAAGGTTAGTCAAATCAGAAGTCAATCATAGGTAAGGTAAAATGAATCGAAAATCAAATCAAATCCAATTACCAAGCTCCAAAAAATAATATCATAGTACCATGGAGTAGCGAGCTCCAAATGTGAAAAGACATGGATTGCCACCCAAACATCAGTCACAAATATCCAATATCATAATGACATAATCCATCGAATTCAAATACTTAATCATTAGGTTGCTTCACATACGCCCCTTAAAAATAATAATCTTCATAATCGCCAATATAATATAAAATGGGGGCTGACGTGTGAGAAATCTCTCACCCACACATGAGTATGCATAGGTTGTCAATGACACGGCCATGTTTCCTTCATGGATAGGAAACAATAGTGGCTTGGTTCTTATAACTGAAGGGTCAAAGCAAAGTCATTAAAAGTTCATTTCAAAGGAATATACGGCCAAAGGTTCAATTTTTTTTTACAAAGGTTCAATATAAAATGGTAGCATAGCAGGGTTCAGATAGAAAATAATAACAGATCATATAAGAGAACCAAGATAAAAGGTCAGAGCAAATGTAGCAAATCCACATAAAGTAATCAAAGATAGAGAGGAAAATATGTCATGAGTAAACCTTAACGATAAGGTAGAATATCTGTCCTTTATTACGAAGCTAAAGAATCAATCAAAGAAAACACCAAAGAATATCAAAATCACTCCCTCTTGACCGAACCTAAAGGACATAATGAATTCGAATATTACAAACCATTCCATTTAAGTTAATCTTTTATTTTTAGCAACTTTCCATTTTTTTAGCAAATTCTCCATTTTTTAGGTAAACTTTCATTTTTAGCAATTTCCATTTTTAGTAACTTTCCATTTTTAGTAAGGTTTCAAAAATTAGTAATCTCATCATTTGAGATTCTATTAAGTATTTTAAATTGATTAGGGGATTAATATTTGTCAACCTTACAAGTGTTAGGGTTAATTATGACAACTTTCCCCATACTTTTAGGGTTTTATGCAAAAGTCAACAATTCTTCAAGGTTACAAGGGTAATATCAAAGTTTTACTTTTATTCAGATTATACTTCCATTTTCTGTATTTACCAAGTCAAACCCTTAATTTTAAATTAATTTACATCATTTAGTCCTTTTTTGTTATTAATTAATTAAATCATCTATCTTAAATATCCATAATTACAAAACAAGTCCTTATAGATTCAATATGATAAATTCATTTTACTTTATACTTAAATACTACCAAACCTTCCACTTTTCAGAATTTATATTTCAGTCTCCTCTTTTTAATTAATTAATTTCTAATACTTATTATATGTAATTAACCATTTTAAATCCAAAATAATATCAATATGACATTTTATACCCCCCAACTTATTTTATACAGAATATAATAAATATAATAACATGTCTAAAACAGACCCCATAGTTTCAGAAATTACAAAACAAGTCCTTATACTTTTAAATAGCAAAATCGATTTCAAATAAATCACATTAATAACCCTAATTAAATTTTTCCCCAATCACAAACATAATTATTTCCCAATCATTGGCCATTAAAATACACCTGGAAAAAATATCAAAACCCTAACCCTAATTTATATTTATCAATTTTTATTTCCTTTTTCCCTTTTTATTCCGAAATCGCAAACCAAGAAAGAAAAAATCCCCAATAATTTTCCGGAATCCTTTCCTAAATTTTTCCAACACATTTATCTGGAGTTATTGTGATATGAAAAACCTTATTACAAATATAAAATAAATTGTACAAATATTTTTTGTGCCGATTTCATAATATAGACTAAAATTTTAGGGTTTTGAAACATGTTTCTAAATTTTATAAATCAAAAATAAATGCATGAATATTTTTCCTATTCATAGAACGAATTAATATGATGACAAATGAGGTACAAAAATACCTTTGATGATTCTTTGTGATTTTATGAATTTATGATATTCGGTTGCCTTTTTGAACCCCAAACAATACCACAATCGAACCAAGCACCCTACAATTTCCATATTTTTACCACAATCCTTGACCTTCAAAACACCCTAGAAAAATCGTGATTGCCTTGGAAAAATTCTTATGCCACCATTTTGTATTTTAGGGTTTTCGGTGATATTGTTTTTAGAGTTTATCAAAATGAAAATGCATAAAGAAATTATAAAAGGGATTATGCCGAGTTTATGGGTCTTTCAATTTGACTAAAACTGATTTTAAAACTAGCCAAATTATTTTGGTTATTATCCTTTTTTTTATTTAATTAAATTTGTTATGTTATAAATTATTAAATATACCTTAATTTCGGCTTAATAATTATTACATAATTATTAATTATTTTTTTTCTTACATAACATAATGTATTTTAATCTTACAAAAATTTCATAATTGTCATATGTTGCATTTTTATAATTTCTAACATTTAAATGAATTTTATTTAAGCTTTTATGAAATTTTCTTGCATTAGGGGTATTTTGGTAATTTTACACTTGTTGAGATTTTTAGGTTTTACCAATTCTTCCCTCTAAAACATTTTTTTGTCATGAAAATTGAAATGAACCGGAATGAAAACGAAATGAGAACGAAACGAAAACATACCGAACTAGACAAAGAAATGAGGATATCTTGCTTGCTTAGACTTTCGGTCTCCCAGGTGCCTCTCGCTCTGGGTGATTCTTCACAAAGAACTCTTCACAAAAGGTATAACTTTGTTTCGCATGTCTCTATCTTCTTGCCAATCCAGAATGGATTCAGGTTCTTCGGTCAAAGGACATATCAGGTGATCTGATACAATAAGGGGTATAAGATGCGACATGCAGATGGAGTGATAATGTATTCCTCAAAAGAGATACATGAAAGACATACCCTGTGAAACGTGCTGGATAACTGCGGAGGGAAGGCCAGACGATACGAAACCTCTCCTATACGTACCATAATCTCAAACGGACGCCGAATGACTCGAGGATGAGCTTGCCATTGATGCCAATATGTTTAACTCCTCTGAATGCGAAACCTTTAGAAATCACGATCTCCACTTGAAACTCTAAGTTCAGGTCGATGCTTTATCAGCATAAACTCTTCTGTAGGTGATCTAGCCTCTCTTCAGGTCTCTCCTTAGCAATAGCCCTTTCTCATTCGAATTCTCGATGAGCTCCGGACCTTCAATCAATCGTTCACCTACTTCATCAGGCAAATAGGTGTCTCGACATTTTTTACCATACAAAAAAGCTCGAAGGTGCTGCCTTGATGATAGCATGCCAATATTGTAGTAGGAAACTCTCCAAGCACAAATATTTTAGCCCAACTACCTGTCCATTCAAAGCACAAGCCCTCAACATATTTCCAATGTCTGAATGGTCCTCTGAATGACCATCGGGCTGTGATGAAATGTTGTACTGAATTAAGACGAGTCCCAAGCTTTCTGTATTCCTTTCCAAAAAATGAGGGACTGGTAAACTCTCGGATCTCATGTTCGGACACAATAGAAGGTTCGGATGTAGTACCTTGCAGTCTAACGATTTACTGTCGAAAAATCTTCCGCCAACTTACTAATACACATGTTCTTCCGATATGGGTAAAGAAATGAGCAGACTGGGTTAGGCCGAGATCAACAACCACCCAAACGCTTGATTGGTCTTTTCCTGGTAGTAGGACAAACCAGATATCGAAATCCATGGAATCTCATCCCATTTCCACATGAATATCACGGCCTGTTAACAAAACCACTAAGCCCTTGATGTTCATTTTGATTCCTGCTGACAAGTCATACATTTTGATACAACACCGTTGCACATCTTCTTCATGCCATTCCACCAAAGTTACTGTTTCAAATCTCTGTACATCTTGTTTGAAACCTGGATGATTAGTAAATTGGAGATCTATGAGCTTCCGTCATACCTTCTCGCGATAGTGCCTGATCATTAGGAACACTTAGTCTATCATTCAAAAACCCACACTAAACTCTGTCATCATCAACACTTGAACTCTTATGTTTTACCGTCTTCAACATTCTGCACAAATAGCCACACAACTCACGTCGTCCCTTTGAGCTTTCTTTGATTCTGTAGCATGAGGTTAGACTCTATTCTCATACTCGCCCAAAGCCACCGATAACTAGTACTTACACCATAGCTAAACATCCAAACTGCTCTAAATCGTGAAGGATCATGGAGTCAAAAACAAGCTATCAGTCCCAGATTTTCGATTAAGTGCGTCGGCTTCACATTAGCCTTGCTCGGTGGTACTCGGATGTTAGTTGTTACATAATCTTTCAAAAGTTCCAACCATTTCTTCTCTGTCTCATGTTATGTTCTCGCTGAGTAAAAATATTATTTGTGGACTCTTATGATCTGTAAATTATCACAAGCTTCCATACAGAATAGTGTCTCCAGATCTTCAATGCAAAACCACTGCAGCACTCAAGATCAGGGTTGGATAATTTACTTCATAAGGCTTCAGTTGCCTTGAAGGTAGGCGATCCCTTCCCATGTTGCCTGCAAAACACAACCCGATACCTTTCTTCGATTGCATCACTGTATATACTGAAATCCACACGGAACCTGATGGACAAGAGTCATATGGAGTGACACAAATCTCCGTTTCAATTCCTCAAAAACTCTCCTGACACTAATCCATCCATAAAAACTTCTCACATTTCTCATCAGTTGGCCCGGGTTAAGATGGTTAAAGCTTAATCGGGAGTAACCCTCAACAAACGTCCGGTAATAGCCAGCAAGCCCCGGAAAAACTTCTCATTCCGTCATTCGTAGTAGGGTTCTCGGCCATTTGTGATAGCTTTCACCTTTGATGGTTACATAATGATGCCGTATTTGAGTTACAAATCATGACCATAGGAACGCGACTTGCTGTAACCAGGAAACTCGCACTTCGAGAACTTCGCATACAACTTTCATCTGTCTATGGAATCCTCCAACAAAATCCGTAGATGTAGCTCTATGCTCTTCTTAGAATTAGAGTAAACGAGGATATCATAGTGAAACAATAAGAACTTATCAATGGTACTAGTGGAAAATAACGGTTCAATCAAATTCCATAAACACGGCAGTGAGCATTAGTCAGACGAAGGCATAACTAAGAACTCTTAGTGGCCATAAGCGTACGAAAAGCTTAGTCTTAGAATATCTGCTCTCTCCCACGGAAGCTGGTGATATCCTGAACGCAGATCAATCTTAGAAAAATATGTGGCCCTTGCAGCTTGGTCAATTAAATCGTTCGATTCGCGGAAGAGGATAGCGGTTTACGAATCGTATACGGTTGTGGTTCGCACGGTAATCAATACACAAGCGCATGCTACCACATCCTTCTTCTTAACATAAATAAGACCGGTGCACCCCAAGGTGAAACATCTGGTATATTAAGCCATTCTCCAACATCTCATGTAATGCTCCTTTACTTTTCAATTCAACAGGTGCCATACGATACGGAGCCTTGTGAGATAGGTTCAGAACCGGGAATTAACTCAAGGCCAAATTTCAATCTCTCTTGGCCGGTGGAAGTCCTAGAAGTTCCAACTGGAAAATCATCAGCGATTTCACGTAACAACAGAACGTTTTTCAATATTGAGGACTCTCACAAAGATTGTGTCCATAACAGAAGCCAGAGAAAACCTGGCACCCATGAGAAATCAAGGTACGTCCTCATAGCAGAGATGAGTTTACGGACTTAAGCGGTGTGGAACATGATAAACAAAATCCAGGTTGTGCGACACGTTTACAAAAGATTACAATCCTAGCATAGCAGTCATGGTACGCTCGATGAGAAGCAACGCAATCTGCCTAAGAATCACATCAAAGTCAGAACTTAATGGATAGGAAGTAAATTCGCAGACGAACACGATCATCAAAACGTTTTAGAGGGCTGTAACATATTAATGATCAAATAAGCATATAGTGTGTTCTTCATGGGTTGAATGATTACACGTTCAATTAAATGTGTAGGATGTCTCCATCTAAACGATCGAGAAAACGATTAGCAAACAAAAACAAGATAGGTTACGGTAAGAGAGTTACGCAGAATGGTACCTAATGTTCTCCCAATCCTCAAGGTCATGCCTAAGCGCTATAAGGTTCATAAGACCTTCGTCATGATTAAACTCTTGTCAGCTCTATACCATAAATTGTAATGCCTCTCGCGCAAAAGGGTAGAAGTTTTACAATATGTGTGGACTCTAAAAGCATACATAATCATAACACCAAGCATATAAACTGCTGGAAGTCTTAATAAATAACCAAAGGATAATAAGTCAACATGACTTAAGGTACATAAGTTCTCAAAGGACAAACACATCCAAACGAAATAACTAAAATAACGAACGTCTTGAAAAGAAACAATTCATATATCAAAACTAAGATCTCTAGGGTAAGTCCACACTCAGCACTCATAGCCTGATAAGAAACTCAGCTACTAGCTTAGATACCGCCGCAGGAAAGAAAAGTACGACTGAGCTTCAACAGCCCAGGTCATCCCCAGTGAACAGATATATATATAATCGGAAATGCAAAAGATAACGGAAATCAAAGGATACGATACAAGGTATTAAGTTATCATCAAGACATGATCACAAGGATTACAAATAATGTAAGACAAAATCAGAAGTCAAATCATAGTGTAAGGTTATAAGATGAATCAGAAAAATCGAATCAAGTCCCATTTACCAAGCCAAAACAAATCATAATCATAGTAACCATGGCATGTAGCGAGCTCCAAATGTGAAAGACGTGGATTGCACCCAACATCAGTCACAAATATCCAAATATCATAATGTCTTATCCTTCGATACAAAACAAAATTAGGATGCATCCATACGCCCCTTAAACTAAATAATATCTTCATAATGCGATATTAATATCAAATGGGGGACGTGTGAGAATATCACTCACCCACACATGTGCTTCATGCCAAAGGTTGGCATCATGGACACGGCCTGTTACCTTCATGGCTAGAAACAATTAGTGGCTTTGGTCTTTAAACTGAAGTGTTCAAGCAAAGTTATATCAATGGTCATTTCAAAGAATATATCAAAGGTTCAATGCCAAGTTCAAATATCAAAGGTTAGCATTAGAGCGGGGGCTTCAGATAGAACATTAATAACAGATTCATATAGAGATACCAAGATAAAAAGGCCTCAGGAGCAAATGTATCAAATCACATAAGTAATCAAAGATAGAGAGGATATGTTATGAGAAATCTTAACGTAAGGTCAGAATATCTGTACCTTATTCCGACAGCAAAGCAATTATCATAGAAAAACACCACAATGAATATCAAACTCACTTCCTCTGACGAACCTTAAAGAATAATGATTCGTAAAATTACAAACATTATTTAAGTTATAACTTTCTATTTTTAGCAACTTTCCATTTTTAGCAACTTTCCATTTTTAGTAACTTTCCATTTTTAGCAACTTTCCATTTTTAGTAACTTTCCATTTTTAGTAAGTTTCAAAAATTAGTAATATTCATCATTTGAGATTCTATTAAGTATTTTAAATAGATTAGGGACTTAATATGTCAACCTTACAAGTTTAGGGTTTAAATATGACAACTTATCCATATTTTAGGGTTTAATATGCAAAATCAAACAATATTCAAGGTTGTTAAAGGGTAAATATCACAGTTTTACATTTTATTCAGATATATTCCCTCCATTTTCTGTATTTCAAGTCAAACCTTAATTTTAAATAATTTACATATTAGTCCTTTTTGTTATTATTAATTAAAAACTTATCTTTAATTATCCATAATTACAAAACCATGTCCTTATAGATTCAATATGACAAATTCATACTTTATAACTATTAAATACTAACCAAACCTTCCACTTTTCAGAAATTTTACAAATTTCACGTCCATCTATTTTATAATTAATTATTAATTACTTATTACATGTTAATTAACCATTTTAATCTAAAATAATATCAATATGACATTTTATACCCCCCAACTTATTTTATACAGAATATAATAAATATAATAACATGTCTAAAATAGACCCCATAGTTTCAGAAATTATAAAACAAGTCCTTATACTTTTAAATAGCAAATCAGATAACAAAAATAAATCACTTAAAACCCTAATAAATTTTTTACCAATCACAAACATAATTATTTACCAATATTGGTATTAAATACACCTGGAAAAAATAGCAAACCCTAACCCTAAGTTTATTTTATCATTTTCTTTCCTTTTTCTTTTATTTCGTGAAAATCGGCAAACCATGAAAAAATCCCTAATATTATTACGCATTCCTTCCTAACAATTTTTCAACAATTTATTATCTGATTTATATGTGATATTTAAAATAACTTATAAAAATATAAAATAAAATCTACAAATATTATTTGTGACCGATTATATTTAGATAATCAATTAGGGTTTCGAACATGTTTTAATTTATAAAATCAAAATAACATGCATGAATATTTTTCCTATGCATAGAACGAATTAATATGATGAAAAATGAGGTACAAAAATACCTTTGATGATTCTTGGTGATTTTATGAATTTATGATATTCGGTTGCCTTTTTGAACCCAAAACAATACCACAATCGAACCAAGCACCCTACAATCTTTCCACTATTTTTCCCACAATCCTTGACCTTCAAAACATCCTAGGAAAATCGTGCTTGCCTTGGAAAAATTCTTATGCCACCATTTTGTATTTTAGGGTTTTCGGTGATATTGTTTTTAGAGTTTATCAAAATGAAAATGCATAAAGAAATTATAAAAGGGATTATGCCGAGTTTATGGGTCTTTCAATTTGACTAAAACTGATTTTAAAACTAGCCAAATTATTTTGGTTATTATCCTTATTTTATTTAATTAAATTTGTAATGTATAAATAATTAAATATACTTAATTTCGGCATAATAATTATACATAATTATTAATTATTATTTTTTCTTACATAACATAAAGTATTTTAATCTTACAAAAATTTCATAATTGTCATATGTTACATTTTTATAATTTCTAACATTTAAATGAATTTTATTTAAGCTTTTATGAAATTTTCTTCATTAGGGGTATTTTGGTAATTTTACACTTGTTGAGATTTTTAGGTTTTACACAGACGTTAGAGGATTTTTCAAGGAGTGGATTATTGTACTATGATGCAAAAAATGGAACTCATGAATATGATTTATTATTTATATTCCTAATGAGATTTACAATTCTGTGGATTCTTGTAAGCTCGGCCAAGGAAAAATGTGGGCTTGTTTGTTGAACGTGTGGATGAGGGGAAACTATACAAATCCCAGTTGAAAGAGAAACGCGGTTTATATATGAATTTGATCAATGTGTTACTGAACCCTAGGAGGAGAGTCACTTAATTTAGTCTACAATCTTTTGCTCGGTTAATGGAATGATTTGGTACGAAACAACATGGAAGTTTCCAAATGTTTCAGTTAACACAATTTTTTCTGAATAGTTTCAACATGGAAAATTGGTTTGAAATATGTGACTCAAGTTCGTTTGGCTAAGCGATTGATAGTTGATTCGTTCGATGATCTGTTTGATTATCTTTCACAATTTGAGAAATTGGTTAATGCTTCAAGGGCAAAGAAGTTAGAAAAGTCTCTTGACATTCCTTGGCTCTAGTAGCTCACATGAGTGCATACTTCCAGAAACACCTCTTCTTATTATGTGGCACATCCTTCATCTGTAGTTGATTATGATGAAGAGTATGAGCAGGATGATGTTCATAACCATTCTAAAGATACCCTAGCATCTGCTATGTTATTACTTGCCAAAGCCATTAGTCAAAATTTCTCTAATCCAACAAACAATCGTCTTTGTGCTTTGTCTAATACCAGAAATCAAGCAGTCGTTTCAAGTGACAGAGGTGAATATTCAAAGCAGATATTAATCGGTGTAATGTTGGAAGAATAGAAATTAAAAGTCGAGCTTATGTTCAAGGAGAAGTTGTTGAGGGAATGAATGCTACAAATGAGACTGCAAATGTTCAAAGGATTGTTCGAACTCCGACTCCAGGCAATACTTCAACGGGTCAATGCTATAACTGCGGTGGAAAAGGACATTATGCTAGGAATTGTCCCAAGCCAAGGGTTCGTGATTCGAAGTATTTCATGGAGCAAATGTTGTTGGCAAAACAGGATGAAGCCGGTGTAATTCTTACTGATGAGCAGAATGATTTTCTCTTTGCTGATGCTTCAAGGTGGAAGAATTTAAAAGGTACTTAGTGCAAACATATGCTTAATGGCCAGAATTCAACCAGCTGATCAAAATTCTGATGATGAGCCAAGCTATGAGGTCTGCATTTATAAGTGAGGTACAATCTTCATCACATCAATGGAGAATGTATGAACCAAAATGTATCCAACTCATACTAAAAATTATTAACAGTACCATTGATGATGATCAAATTAATAGCAATATTCAATTTGATTCTGTCAAAGGAAATGTTAATAGTGGCAGTGTTGAAAAAGATACACATGTTTATGATCAGTGTGCATTAGAAACACTTGCTAGGAATGCATATGATGAAGCTGCAAAACAACAAAGATTTGCTCAAAAGGTTCTTCAACAAGAAAATATGACTGTTCGTTGACCAGTCAGAGTGAGATGTATAAGAAAAGGAATCGGTGTTTTGGAAAAATAACACCCAAGAGTAACAATATCTTAAAAGAATTTCTCTGAAGCTGATGGAATGAAACGGGCCAACAGCGTGTTAACAAAAACAAGTGTGTCTTTATTGTATCGTGATTCGAGATATTATTCGAGATTTCGAAAAACAACAAGACAAGTTGAGTCAGAGGTCAAACATTTCAAAACAGGAAAAAAAAATGAGGAATTACAACACATCACATTTAATTTTAAGAAAAATGAGGTAAAAAATACGAGGATAGTATCATGATACTATTCTTGATTTTGAGGAAAAACTAAAAAAGAATGTTGATTTCTTTTTTAAAATTGGTAACTCTTTACAAGCAATGTTTATGCTTGGTCCAAAACCATTATCGGTTTATGATCAACAATTAAAACATGGTTTAGGGTATCAGAATCCTTATAACTCTCGACAAGCAATTTCAGAATGTCCAAAGTTATATGTTGCATCTAGGACGGGTAATATAGAAATTCCTTTGAATGTTAGAGATTCTGAGGAAACTCTAGAGGATGCTTTCAAAAGTCAACAGAAAATGAATAAAAAAATGAATGATCCAATTGTTGTTGCGAACAAACAAAATTGTTGGACAATTGATTACAAACAATTGAATGCGCTTTATAATGACTTTGTTCCTCAAAAGAATCATTCGTTGAACAAACATGTTCTTCATCTTCTTATATTCTCTTTGTTAAGATTTGGAAAACAAAGATCATGCCAAGTGAAGTTACTTTGATCAATGAATTATTCAATATAAAAGTTGGATTTGTGGATTTGAAAAGTTGTTTATGTTGATAAAACAGAACAGTAAAAGGGCAAGCATGTTTTATACATCACAGGAAGAAATAGCTCTTAATGATTTTTGTCGAGATCAAGTTAAACCACTTCTTAATGAATTACTGGATTACTTTGATGGCTTCAGAATCTATTTCAAATGGATTAAAAAGAAATGAAAGATGCGTTTGAGCAAAATGATGTTTATCTGATTGAGATTGGAAAGGCAAATGATTGTTAAAAGGATCAACTTTTGGAGTATCACTCAACCTGTTATGAGCTATGTGTGGTTGTTAAACCATGAATGTGTTGATAAGTCCTTACATGATGAACTTGAACAAGTCAAAAAGAAATCTTTAGAGATTCAAGAGGGTTTGAAAGCAAGAATAAAAATTCTTGAGAAAGATGTTCAAAGATGTGAAAAACAAAGTGTTGATTTTGAGTTAAAATTGCAACAACATGAAAAAGAAAAACATAAATGGGATTCAACTTCGAGAAATAAAAACACAAATCCTCTTGATTACTCTTGGATTTCAAAGTTGGAGAAACTTGAGAATGAGAACGTGTCTTTGGATTTTAAAGTCCAATCTTTGATAAAAGAACGCGACAATGTCAAACTAGAATATCAAAAGCTTTTCGATTCAATCAAAAAGACACGGTCTCAAACTCAAAAGGAAATGGATGAATTAATTGTTCATGTTTCTGAGAAAACATATGCATATGGTGCTATTCGTGCTGAGAATCAGAATCTTTTATCTACCATATCTGAGTTAAAGACAAGATTGGAAAAAGTTGAAAAAGGTAAGTCTGTAAATACTAAGTTTGACAAAACAAATGGTTATCAATCTCTTCTTTGTGTCACACCACTAAACAAACACGCTTTTCAAAAGAAAACGGATGTTCCCAAAACAGAAGAAAACCATGTTGTGTCAAAACCAGTCACTTTACAGACTTCACCTACCAAACAAACAGGGGCAAATCAAAACACAAATGTCATTAGACCAGGAATGTACAGAGTTGTCACAACACAAGAATCACAAACAAACAAGACTAAGAGTGCTTTATCTTCTACAGGAATGAATGCTACATCTAGAGTTAGAAGACCAATGAGTAGAGATTCACATGTTGCGCACAGTGTCTTAGATAACTCTAAGAAAGCAGCAAAGAATGTAGCAGTTTATGTTAGGAAAAATAAGCAAACAGATAATACATCTGCAAATGTTATTTCGAATAAGGAGAATGTAATTGATGTTGATGTTGCAAACGCTTCTAAAGTGAAAACTTTGTTATGTGTTTCTTGTATGCAAAATGTGCTTATTCCTTGTCATGATAAATGTCTTGCAAAGCTTAAATTGAATGTGCGTTCGAATGTTCGTAGAACCTTCTTCACTAATTCTAGAACATCAAAATCTTCAAAAACTACTTTCGTAGCTCCTAAGACTAGGTTTTCTGAGAAAGAGACACAATCTAAGACTCTAGATACTACTTCTGTAGTTTCCAAATCTAAGATTGATGTAGAAAGTGCCTCAAAAGCTAAGGATAAGGTTTCTAGTGCGTCTAGGATAAAGAAAAGAAATTTGCGAGATAAACCGTTAAACACATTCATAAAGAACAAGATTCGAACAAGTAGAATTTGGCAAAAGTGGTTTGAATCACAACCAAATGTTATTTGGACTCCTGTCAGCGTAAAACTGAAAGTTCATAATACTCGTTCATCTGAGAAACCATCAGTTTTAGTTAAGAAATGGGTAGTCAAATTGCCCAGTTGTCTATGTGTTGTCTCTTCTTATGTTGCAGGTAGTTCAGATCGTTCCGTGGGTTGTTGACAGTGGTTGTTTAAAGCATATGACGGGTGATCGGTCACTATTGAGAAATTTCATTGAGAAATTCATGGGCACCGTTCGCTTTGGAAATGATAATTTTGCAGCAATCACAGGCTATAGCGATTATATACATGGCAACATCACTATTTATCATGTATATTATGTTGAAGGTCTTGGACATAACCTCTTTAGCGTTGGACAATTTTGTGATGGAGATTTAGAAGTGGCTTTTCGTTCCAATACATGTTACGTACGAAATCTGGAAGGAGATGATTTGCTCACAGGTGGACGCGAATCTAATTTGTATACTATCTCCATTTCTGACATGGCTGCTTCTTCACCCGTTTGTCTCATGTCCAAAGCAACTTCAACAAAGTCATGGTTATGGCACCGAAGACTGTCACATCTTAATTTTGGTACCATAAACGATCTTACCAGACTTGACTTGGTTGACGGTCTACCAAAGTTCAAATATGGAAAGGATCACCTTTGTTCTGCTTGTGAAAGGGGAAAAAGCAAGAAAGCTTCTCATCCACCTAAATTGGTTCCAAGTGATCACTCCAAATTGGAATTACTTCATATGGATTTATGCGGTCCAATGAGGGTAGCTTCGATCAATGGAAAGAAGTATATTCTTGTGATAGTGGATGATTTTTCTAGATATACATGGGTTTATTTTCTTCGCTCGAAAGATGAAACTCCAGAGATCATCAAGAAATTCATTGCTCAAGCTCAATTGAATTACAAAGCCAAAGTTTGTAAGATTCGTACTGACAATGGTACTGAATTCAAGAACGCACTCTTTAAAGTCATTATGAAATAAAGATAGGCATCATGGCAACCAATTTTCAATGCTCGGAAACGCACTCAGCAAAAAATGGAGATCAGTTGAAAGACGTAATCGAACTCTTGTTGAAGTTGCTCGTACGATGCTTATCTTTTCTCGGATTACCTGAATTTCTTTGTGGCTGAAGCAGATAGAGTGGCTACCGCTACTTGTTTTAATCACAATTCGGTCATCATTCATACACGACATAACAAACAACCTTATGAGTTATTACGTTTGGCAGAAAAACGAATGTTGAATATTTTAATGTGTTTGGTTCTTTGTGTTATCCAACAAATGTATGACTGAGAATGTCTTGCAAAAATGAAACCAAAAGCAGAATTGGGGTCTTTATTGTTATTCGAAAACATCAAGGAGGGTTCGATTCTTTAACGACGCACTAAAAAAGATTATGGATACCATTACATGTCAAGTTTGACGAGCTTAAAATTATTCGGCTTCTGAACCTCGATTGGTTTAGAACCCGAAGCTTCTACGATTCATAAATCATAATTCATCAGCAGAAACAATAAATACTCCATCTAAAGAAGATTTGGATAATTTGTTCGGTCCAATGTATGAAGAATATTTTGAGAAGAAGTTTTCTGATACACCCATCAATTCCGTTGCACAACTGACTCAAATTCATGAAGACTCACCTTCTACATCTTCAATTATTATTGACGAACTTGGGACTCCAGTTGTAACCTTCATCTGATTTAAAACATCTCCATCTTCTTTACTGAAGACTGATGAATTTAATCAAGAAGATTATGCTTATTTTGATGGCAATTCACAGTTTATTCCATATAATCCTCCAAGTCATGTGGAAATTGAGTCATCAACAACGGCTCTAGAACCATCAAATGTGCAAAATTTCCACCAAGTACAACCCTCAACTTACATTTGGACAAAAGATCATCCTCTAGACCAAGTTATTTAGTGACCCATCCAAAGGCTCGTCATGACGGCAATACGGCTACAACACATAGTTCTATGGTATGCATGTAGCATTAACCGTCTGCACTAATATGAACAAAGATATCAAGAAGCTTATGGAAGTTCATAGTTGGATGAGTCCATGCAAGATGAGTTGAATCAATTTGAGAGACTTCAAGTTTGGGAACTCGTTCCATGACCAGAAGGAAAGAATATTATTGCTCTCAAATGGCTCTGGAAGAATAAGTGTGATGCTAAAAATATTGTGGTTCAAAACAAAACTCGTCTTGTGGCAAAAGGATACAGGCAGGAAGAAGGCATTGATTTTGAAGAGTCATTTCTTCTTGTTTGCGCGCCTTGAGGCCGTTCGGATGTTTATTGCTGTATGCTGCTCATAAGGAATATCACTATTTTTCAAAGGGGATGTTTTAAACGGATTCTCTCAATGCGTCCTTTGAAAGAAGAAGGTTTTTGTCTGCCAATCCTTGAAAGGGTTTATTGACCAGAATTCTCAATCCACGTCCTACAGGTTGGAAAAAAAGCTTCCTACTACGGTCTTAAGCATGCACCTCGGGCATGTTATGGAAAATTGTCTTCTTTTTCATAATTGAACATGGTTTCACTAAAGGTATTATTGACCCGACTTTATTCACACGACGTCATGGGGGAGACATATTACTTGTTCAAGTTTATGTTGACGACATTATTTTTAGATCAACAAATCCAGATTTTTTCTAAATGTTTTTGCCAAACCTAATGCAAGATATTTTGGAAATGTCAATGATGGGTGAACTAAAAGTTCTTTCTTTGGACTTCAAGTTCATCAATTCACCATGGCATATTCAATATCTAAGCCAGTCACAATACACGATTGTTTGTTAACGCAACTTGGTCTGGATGAGTGTGTCCTTCCCTATGTGCACACCTATGGCAATTGTACGAGGCTAGATGTGATTTACAAGGCACTCCTACTGATCAAACAACTTATCGTCGCATGATAGGAGGGCTTATGTATCTAACAACCAGTCGTCCAGACATTGATTTTGCTACTTTTGTATGTGCTCATTATCAAGCACGTTCTACAGTCAAACACCTCAAAGAGGTTAAACGAATTTTTGTTACATAAGACAGTCCTTTTACTAACATGGGACATGGTATCCGAAGGATTCGGATTTGAACTAATTGCATATTCAGATGCGGACCATGCAGGATGTAAAAGTTGTGGTTAAAGTACATCAGGAGGATTGCAATTTCTAGTGGAAAAGCTCATAAGTTGGAGTTCGAGAAGAAAAAAACAATGATTGTACTCACGATGTCTACTGCTGAGGCTGAATATGTTTCATTGTCTGCATGCTGTGCACAAGTCATTTGGATGAGGGATTTTACCCCCACACAACTATAGACCTATAGATACAAATACAACCGGATTCCAATATATTGTGATTCCAAGAGTGCCATTGCTATCTCATGCAACCCAGTCCAGCATTCTAAGACAAATTACATAGACATCCGGTATCATCTTATTAAGGAACATGTTGAGAAGGGTACTGTGGAACTTTACTTTGTCGGGACAGAATACCAACTTGCGGATCTATTTACTAAAGCTCTTCCCAAAGAACGCTTTAAGTATCTAGTTCATCGCATTAGTATGAGATGTATGACTCCAACAAGTTGGAAAGCCTGACAAAGTCATCTTCTTGAAAAGATCATACATCAAAAACATGTAAATAAATTTTTCAAAAACAAAAGAAAAAATTGAAATATATAAAAAATTCAAAAAGACTTTTCATATTAAAAAAAAGAGAAAAGTATTTAAAGATCACATAATTAGATACATGATTCCAAGTTTTTTATAAAAATCTTTCAATTGAAAATACGGAATCATAATCTGCGGGGGAGTAATTGGAAATCTTCATTCATATACATCATTTCGGAAATCAAATAAAAACAGTAATCTCTCATAAAAATTGAATGAGAAAATGTTATATTTTCAAGGGGGAGTTTTGATTTGAATAAAATTTTACTTTGAATTTTTTAATTCGGACTATGTGATTAACATGAGTTCATTCCAAGGGGGAATTTTTAATAATGGTGAACAAATTTTGAAATGACTTCATTACTCGAGGGGGAGTTTTTGAAAAAATCAAAATCAAAATTCGGAATGTAAAACTAAAGGGACTGAAAGTGTAATTTCTGAATATTTTTCGGTTGCTGTAAAAGAAAGAAATAATTTTCATTTTAACTTTTCTTTCACCGAGTCTTTTATCGAGTTTGAGAGGAAAATTCAAAAATGATTTGGTTAAGGCTTATAACAGCGATTATTACTTACTTTTTCTCTCAAACGTAAGTTATAATGTTTTTAAGTAAGATCTTTTGTGTTTTTATTTATCGATTTCAAACTCGGAAACATTCAAAGTTTTCCGAGTTTATGTCTTATTGAAATTGTGGTAAAAGATCATAACTGTGAATAAATCCAGAGATAAAAATTCGATGTTAAACTTAAAACTCGGAAAAGATTAATGATTGTCGAGTTTGTTTTTGGGGGGATTAGCGAAGGAGTTTGCTTTGATTGTATTGTGTTTACCAAGTGTGACGTTTACCGAGTTTACTTTATTGTTTAATACAACTTTAATGTATCGAGTTTGGTTTTAAATTGTTCACAGTCAAATTGTCAAACTCAGTAAATTCTAAACTCAGTAAAAGTAATTTAGTCAAACTCAGCAAAGTAAACAAAAAGTCAAAATTAGTGAAAATGAGCTTTGTGGTTAAATGAATGCTTTTGATGCTTAATGCTCGAATATCTGTGGAACAAAATGATCAGTTTCTCATGTGTTTTTCAAAACATCTAATGATGTGTATAAGGAAACAAGTTTTAATGAATTTTAAGCTATGGTTTTTTTTTTTTTCGGTCAAATATGTCTATTTCATAAGTGTTTAAGTGGTCTAAGGTCTATGTCCGGTTTTCGACATTTGCTGCAATGTAACAGGAATGAGGAGGTCAGTGACTTTGTGACCAATTCAGTTATGATTTAGATTGTGTTTGTTTAACATTGTTTAGGATTCATGACAAGAAATGAAGTGGAAAGTTTTTTATAAACTTGAATTTGAAAATCCAGTCTCAATTGTTTTAGTGGTCTAAGTCATGTCTGATTTTCGGCCGTTTTGATGCAATGAACAAATGAGGATGTAGTGACTTAGTGACATTCAGTTGTGGATTTGTGAATGGACTAATTACTAGTTTTATTTTAATGAAAGTTTCTAACAATGATTTTCTAGAAAAAAAGTTCTCAAAATCTATAATTGTTGACATAATGATAATCTTTCAAAAAATGGTTTTAAGAAGTATTTTGTATGATTTCTTTTTTATTTCACAAAAGAGTCTTGATTTAAAATCAAAGAGGGAAAATCTTCAATCATTCTTGAAAGAGTTTAATGTAACAAAAAATTTTGTGAGGATATTATAAAAGACGGACAGAGAGAGCTAAATCCATACTGTAAAAAAAGCAATCTAAATGTGTGTTTGAAAAAGAATTGCCAGAACACACAAAATGAAAAATCAAAAGAAAAATTCGAATAAAGCGTATGGCATGTGCTAGAAAAAGCAAGAACGAGCACATGAGAAGCAAACATATCAAAAATATGTTCGAAAAAAATTGCCAGAACATAAAAAACAGACAGAGTGGAAAGAGACAAAAACGTCAAAAGAATTGTTTGTTAACTAACATCTCAATTTTATTCATTCAGTAATCATCATGGCACAACAACAACATGCAACTGAAGTTCATCCAGACGAACTGTGTCCCCCATGTTGATAAAATATAATGCCTAAAAACATTACTAATATTTTTTCACATCTTTACGTTTGAATAATCACAAAATATAAAAACGTTCAACGTAAAATTAAACGTAAACAAGTAATTAGTAGTAAATTCTCATTTCAACAAATGCATCACTTAAAGGTATGAATAAATAAATGCTTAATGCATTTTATGATCAAATGAAATTTTTATTCAACCTCACACTTTTATAAAATGTTGTAAACATTTTTAAAACATTACAAAACATTTTCTACAATTAAAAGAAATGTTTTATTCAAAATAAACATTTTGAAATTCAAATTTTCGGACCTAAAACGGCTAAAAAAATTCCAGAAAATTCTCCCTATACAAAAGACAAACTGGGGAAGCCCTAGTCTTGGTCGGCCCCCTTAAATACACGGTCGACCCCCTTAAAATTAAGGGAACCGCCCACCTATTTAAGGGGACGTCCCAGGTAGGACGTCCTTGTTTGTTTATAATTACTGGGACTTTTTGCCATAATTTTCTCTCCTTTTGCAACTCAATTCTTTCTGTTCTAAAATAGCCACACACATCTCTCTAAAATCTTTGATCATTTAATCATAAAGCTTTGTTTCCAAGTGATCCAAACTCGTTTACCTCAAGTGCAGAGAAAGAATACTTTCATCATCAATGTGAAGAAGTAAATAACACCTCCAAGTGTATATTGCAATCTTGTTGCATCCATTTCATAATTTTAAATCATTTGTATATCTTGTAAAGTTGTGTAGTTGTTAGGTTTTGGTGATTGTTGTAAGCAGAGTTAGATCTTGGTGATCTTTCCTTGTAGTGTTAGATAGTTGTGATATAAGTAGTGTGGTGAAGCAAAGTCGTGAAGTTGTGAAAAAGTCTTGAAGTTGTGAAGAAGTCGTGAACAAGTTGTGAAGTTGTGTTGTGATAGTTAGTTCTAGCTTGATATTAGAACTCGACATTTAGCTTCTGTGTCGTTAATCGGTGTAAGCAAAGTTTTGTGTACGGGTTTTCTCGCCATAAGGAGTTTGTTGACATAGTTGAAGAAACTCTCGAGTTAGGTGCTGAGGAGTAGGAGTTAGGCGCATGAGGAGCTTGTAAACGAATTACTATAAATCCTTGTGTTTGTGGTTTTGATCTTTCCAACTCTTATCTCTTATTCCTTTTATTTACTCTTTTTTTTTTTTTTTTTTTTTTTCTCCTTCTTCACATAATTTATCTTCTTTTTTATTTTGTGCAGATTGAATTCATTAAAAAATCGAATCTAAGTTCATTTAAACAAACATAAACATATAAATTAAAAAGCGGGTAAACTATTCAACCGCCCTTTTTGTTTTAAACAATTGGTTTCAGAGCACGCTAAACAAATTTTTTTAAAAATAAATTGTATTTTAAAACTTGAATCGATCTATGAAATCGAAAATTATTTAGAAGGACAATCTATGCAATAGACCACCACTATTGAAAGTGATGGATTTATTATGGAAAAATAGATTTCGAAAATTATGTGAAGTCAAAAGATCTAGATCTTTTCGGCTAATGTTACTTACGATTGGTGATTTTTCCTCCTATCCAAAGAATCTCGAAACTAAAAAAGGCATGAAATTGTACCTTTTTCATACAAAACGATGATTTAAAAAGAAAACTTGCTAAAAAAATAATGAAATCAATAATGATAATTTATATTGCTCTACTACGAAAGATTCTGAATGAATTTTTATGGGTCAAACCGAAAAAGTAATTTGGATACTTTGTTAATCACTCTTCAGGTAATATCAAGTCAAAAGCCTAACAAAATAGTATCTTCTTGTTCAACAATATGTAACAATTTCATGATTCCGAAAGAGAATCAATAGATAATGCCTTGCACTAAATTTTAACCACTATTAATTAATTGGTCTTAAAAGCACTTGATGAAAGTTTTTCGAGCAAGAATTGTGTTTAGGAAATTTTTGGGCATTTGCATCCTAAATGATTACATCCTAAATGGCGCGCAAAAGTCACGGCGATTGAAGAATCAAAGAATCTAACAACTCTATCACTTGACGAACTCATTGGAAATTTAAAGGTTTATGAAGAAATAATTAAGAAAGATTATGAAACCGTCAAAAGCAAAAGAGAACAAAGTAGATCTATTGCCTTGAAAGCTAGAAAGGAATCTAGTGATGATGATAGCTCAACCTCCGATAGTGAAGATGAAGAAAATGCCATGGCCGTAAGAGACTTCAAGAAATTATTCAAAAGATGAGGACGATTCGTAAGACAACCACATGAAGAGAGAAAATCATTCCAAAGAAATAAAGACGACAAAAATGGCAAAGGAAAAAGAAAATGCTTTACGTGTGGAGATCCAAATCATCTCGTCAAAGAATGTCCAAAACTATCAAGATATAAAAATCAAAAAGCATTTGTTGGAGGATCTTGGAGTGATAGCGACAAAGATGAAGAGGAGAAGACAAATGACGAAAAGTGTCTTATGGCTAAAGCTTCCAATGAGGTACTTTTCGAAACCAAATACTTTAGTGATGACCAATCATCACTAGACGAAAATGACTTAGATAGTGAATATAGTAGACTATGTAAATTAGAACTAAAAGTCATGGCTAAAAATAAAACTCTAAAACAAGCTAAAATAGAATTAGAAAATAAAGTACTGTAATTAAAAGATAAATTATCTAGGTTAGAAAAAGGTAAGGAAGTAATTGAAGAATGTGAATTATGTCAAGACCTTAAGCTTAAAAATGAGAAGCTTAGAAAAGAAATATCTAGACTAAATCAATTTAATGATAGTAGTCACTCACTTAAGAAAATAATAAGTTCTCAAAAATCCGGGTTAGGTTTTAATTTTACAAAAGGGTCACCTAGCGAAACCAAACAAGTAAAGTTTGTAAAAGCCCAAGAAGTCAAGTCGAAAGAAAATTTGATAGAATCAAACCCAAACTTAAAACCAAAATTTATACTTATAAACAATACTAAAATTCCTATTGCAAGTGATAATGAGGTAAAATGTTTTTACAAACCCTCCTTAAAACCCGGAGTATGATTTACTAAACCCACAATGAGGTCTAAAACACCTCCTCCAAGAAGAAAGGAAAACTTTCATCCTCGTTCCAAAACACCTCAACCTAGGAGAGACCAAATTACTCTAACACTAATCACATAATGTGGAATCATCCACACTAACCAAGCTTTACTTAATGTGGAAGATGTTCACCGTGCATGCATTCGAATCAAGTGCAAAACATGTTCGGAGACAATAACTTCGGTACCATGAAACAATGGGGACCAAATGGCTAAATGATCATATCTTCCTAGGTTAATCATCTACAAGCATCATTTGGCTTTCATTAAACAAATTAAAGAACTCATATAGGATTTACATAAATCCTCGTCCTTAAATCTTGCTACCTTGAAGATTTTAAAGTGATTTCTCTTGAAGGCTAAGGTACATCTCACTCTTTAATTACGTAAATTATAGATTGGTATATGATATACTGAGTATTAGTGATAGTTAAGAAATATGGTAGTCACTAGAAATGCCATTTATTGGCTTTATAGTCTTAAAAGAATTTGTTCATTAGGAACCATTCTTTCACATGGATTATCCATGAACCACTATGAAATGGAAATCTTTTATGGCCACGAACTCACGTAGACGAAGAAAAGCGAGTTAGTGGATAATAATTAACATAGAAGTAGGATTAGTTTTGCATCGGAAAAGTCTTAAATCACTATGGATGAAACAAACTCCCTTCCACCTCGACGCTCACCTCAACTACGTCTATCAAAATCGCCTTGTTGAAGTCTCAACTCCATTCCAATATCTCATCTTCCACGATATTGACTTTTTCCATTTCAAAACGTATCAATTAATTTTTTTCGTTCGAAGAAATTAACTCATCATGTTCGCAAGAAGTCTAGTCACCAAATCGTCTTATGTATTGACATCTTGATTATCTCGTCTGAAATAGTCAAAGAAACTTTTTAATTAAACAATTGGTTAATTAAAAATTATCAATATTCATTCTCACAAAACTAGCCAAAATTCGAAGAATTTTTTTTAGGTGGCGGCCCCCTTAAAATTAAGGGGACCGGCTGTGTAAAAATGGCGCCCCCTTAATTAATTAAGGGGACTGTCTACCTGTGAAAACAAACACCCCTTACAGTCGAAATTATATACCATACATCATTTTTTTTCTTCCCTCTTTCTCCCACCTGCTGTAAACGAAAACCCCATCACCAAAACCTTCAAAATCAAACCTCAAATAACCAAATCAACCAAAATTCGCAATGGGCAATTACTAACAAGTCTATCAATAACATCCATTGTAAGTTTTTCAACCATCTTTTGTTTGATTTCATCCAATTTTGTTTCTAATCAAAATTGGGTGTTTTTAATTATTTTCATAATTCTTAGTTTGGTCTAGGATTTCCATAACTACAATGATACCCGTAGTCATAGGAACACTACAACCTTGATAGAATTGAATCAAAACACTTATTGAGTCAAAAAAATTTAAGAACATGTATGCTCATGAACATATAGCCGAATTTTTGCATATATGCATTTTTAAACTTACACATTGTTGATTAATGCCAAAACATGATAAAAATAATCAAGTATTAATCATCCAAACATACATATATATTTTTCAAATCAATGAGTAAAATTCTATAAAAATAAAGGAGTGTTTGGCTCGTTTCTTAGGATCAATTTTTAGAGTCAAAATGACCATCACTATAGTTTTGTCACTTGTATAAACACTCAACAAACTTGTATAAGTCATCAAGATATATAATTCATATATATATTGATACATTTTATGAAAGGTATAAAATAAAGGGGCGTTTGGTTTAATATTTTAAAACATGGTTTTGAGTCAAAACAAACACTATTTAACTTTTGTCAAGTCAAAAATAATAAACTTATACTTGTCAACAAAATATACACTTAACGTATAGTTTTTGACAAGCTTAAATTTTTTTTATATTAATAAGGGAGTGTTTGGGTCATTGTCTTGATGTTGAAATATATAACCAATATATATTCTTCGACATCATAGATTAAGTCAAAAATTAATTAAGGAACATATGGATCACTTCTTAGGGTTTTTAGATCGAAGTAATCCTTGTCCCACATTCGTCATTTTTCAAAACTTCATTTTATTTTATTTATTATATTTTTTTAACATTTTATGTTGTTGTTAACTTGTTTAGGTGACAAAAATGCCAAAAGCTACTACCACCGTTATATCTCTCACTAAATCCTACATCCTAAAAGTATCCAAAATTCCCGACATCTCCCCTACTATTGCCCAATTCTACAAACCTATTAAAAACCGCAACATTCACGAAGGTCGTGTTGTTGATCAAGCCTACTACAAATCCAACAATATTGAGCGTCTCTTTACTAACATTCGCTTTAATTGTCTCTTTCAAATCAACGAACCGATTGTTCCTAGATTTATTTTAGACTTCTATAGTCAAGTCATGGTACAAACCGATGAATATGGCTATCTCATTATCTCTTTTATGATTCAACACGAATTCATAACTCTCATTCTCGCTCAATTCGGTCAAATCCTTAAAATTCCATACAATGGTCAAGCCATTTTTACAAAAGAATGGGACCTTGCATCTCTTGAGTATTCTCAAGAAACCGAGGGACCATATTGCACTGATATTCCTACTCCTGACGACATTCGTCGACTTCTTGAATTGGAACGTGTCATGGTAGACCGTACCATTAAAAGCCAAACCGTCTCCCTTAATCCAAATCAAATTCTCACCAAAAAACTAAGCCCTGGCATGAAGCAATAGGAAGAACTCATTCGGGAGAATGTGTTCGAACTAGGAGGACATCGAGACCGTCTCCGCGCTTGTCTTGCCCACATGTTGTATTATGTTGTTGCCGAAGAACAATACAATCTTGCTTATTTATTTGTCAAAAGAATCTAATGTGCGAGAGCTACTCCAACCGCAAATCTTCCGTATGGCATGTTTCTAACTTGTCTTTATCGACACGTCATGGAAACGTATCCTCATCTTGACAATGGCATCTATGACATTGTTGAGCGAGTCATGCGTCCTCTTGCCCTAAAACAAACTCGACGACCTCGAAGTGATCGTGGCAAGCCACGTCATTCCATCTCTTCTCCATCCTCTCATCATCAAGGCACGTCATCTCATCAACACGGTGATGATGATGATGTCGAAACTTCTCGAGCAAGTACTCCATCTCCTACCACCTATCTTAACTCTCTTAATCCACTCAACTACCAAAACTAGTAAATGCCTTCCTTTTCCAAACAAACCAATGGAACTCTCTTTGAACGACAAACCACCTTGCTCAACCAAACACAACAAATGCATAAGGAGATGCGCGGAGGGTTCAAATCATTTGGAAAGGCACTAAAAGGAGTGTTTAGCAAGAAAAAGAAGTAAAGAAATAGGAATGAAACTAGCTAGATAGCAAAATGTAGTTTGAGACAATTTTTAACTTGATTATGTGTATGTTCTAAACAACTTGTGTGGTGATTATCCTATTTATTCGGAAAGACTTAGGTGTTGGTTATCTTTAGATACTTGCTTGCTATGATGATTTAAACCCTTGGTTGTGTTATTTAATCAACAACTTATGCTATTTTGGTTTCATGATTTGATGTGTTTATTGCGTGTTATATGATTAAATGTGCTCATAAAACTCAATAGGGTTTGCTGCAAATAAACCACCAAAACATAAATATTCTCACAAAAATTCTAAGAAAAATCATTTTTTTGTGAAAAATGGGAAAACCATCAGAAGGGCTACTTTATTTATAAGGGCGGCCCCTTTATCTTTAGGGGACCGACCCATAAGTAGGTGAGCCACCTAGTAATCATGGGTATAACAATATTTTTCCTGCTTTTTGACCCTTTGTTACCTAGTAATAGCTACTTTTCTGCCCAGAATGCTCGAAATACAATTTTGATAACTTAATCTAGTTCAAACTAATTACATTTTTTTAACCTTTTCCTCCCATTATTCACTTCATATGATCATCACACCAACAATCATCTTTCCTTCATCATACACTAACCATTATCAACATCCATGACATCCACTAGAGCTTCCATTTCCAAAGCCTCTAAGAGATCAAAAATCAACATCATTCCACCAAAACAATTGTTTGTGGATTTAACCCAAGATGATACAAAAACTCCATCACCTAGTGCTCCTAATGCACATTCGTAAAACCTCCATCAAACCAATGATACTTCTTCTTCTCTAATTGACTAACATACCCAAATCACACAAACATCATCAAACATCAATTTTCACCCAATTGGTTACTTGAAACCTCCAACATCTCTCCTATAAGAGTTTTCTCACCACCTCTAACTTAAGAAATTGCATCAATGGACATCACTCTCACCCTTTCACCAATTACCTCATTTGATGTCCAATTTGATACTCTATCACCTTCACCACCTATCTTTGGTCATCACATCCCTTGGAATTTACTCAAAGCGCATGGTGATTCATGTCTTTGTTGTTTCCCATCGAACCCTCATTTTTGGGTGTAAGGGTTGTAACTTAATATATATGTTTTCATTTATTTGACTGTAACTCTCACTACACCAACAACCCATCTTCCAACCACCTCCTCCTTCTTCACCAATTCTGAACTATACTCTAGAGTGTTTAGATTCTCATTTTATTGTTCATTCACCATTTTGCACGCAAGTCATTATGGAGCTTTATTAGTTGTAGGACTTTTGTAGTTTAATTTTTTATGTATGTTAGATTTTCTCCCTTATGTATGAATGGTGTGGTTCACACACTATTTTAATTTTTATGGTATGATTATTGTCTGGTTGCATTATTATTATGCATTCTTTTTCCTTCTTGCTACATGTTAGGAATATTTGTATTGTTCTAATCGTTTTTATAGACAAGAAACCATAGCTCGATTCCTTGGTGCCCTCGAACGATGGGGAGCACACATCAAGGGGGAGCATTTATTTCGTCGATTTTACTAGCAATTCTCGACGATGCTTTTTTGATTCTACAAAAAGAGGGAGAAATAACATAAAACTCACTAAATACTCGTTTAAAAATAAATTTACATTTAATGAGTTTAAATTTTGTAATCATCAAAAAGGGAGAATTGTTGATAAAAATAATGCCTAAAATATATTAATAATTTTTCACATCTTACGTTTTGATTAATCACAAAAATATTAAAATTTCAATGTGTAAATTAAACGTAAACAAGTTATATTTGTAGTAAATTTTTATTTCGAAATTTTATCACTTAAAGGTATGATTAAATATTGATTAAGGCGTTTTGTGATCAAAGGAAATTTTTATTCAACCTCTCATTTTATAAAATGTTGTAAACTTTTTTATAAACATTACACAACATTTTACTATATTAAAAGGAATTGTTCAAATAAACAGTTTGAAATTCAAATTTCAAAACCTAAAACGGCTAGAAAAGTTCTAGAAAATTCCCCTTACACAAAAGACAAACTGGGGAGCCTCTAGTCTAGGGTGGCCCCCTTAAATACACGGGCGGCCCCCTTAATTTTAAAGGGACTGCCCACCTATTTAAGGGGACCGCCCATAGGTAGACGCTCCTCTCCCGTTGTATGATGTCTCCTTATTAATACTGAATTTTCCCCACTATTTCTCCAACAAAAAATAAATCTTTTGCACTATTTTTCTGATCTAAATCAACACACATCTCATTAAAACCATTATATCATCTAATCATAAAGCTTTGTTTCTAAGTGATCCAAGTCAACTTCTTAAGTGCAAGAGAAGATTAATTCCCATATAAGTGAAGAGTATACCCGCAAGTATGTTTGCAATATTGTTGCATTCCATATCACAATTGTAATCATTTAGAAATCTTGTAAAGTTGTGTCGTAGATAATCTTTATGGATTGTTGTAAGTATAGTTGAATCTAGTGATTCATCCAAGTTGTGATAGTTAGGTGTGAAAGTAGAAGTGAAGTAGTGAAGTAGTGGTGTGAAGAAAAACTGAGGTGTGAAGAAGTGTGTAGTTTGAAGTTGGGTTCGTTGTGAGTCGTAAAGTAGTGAGGAATGTTTGAAGTCGTGATAGATTGGTTCTAGCTAAGATTAGAACTCGACATCTAGTTTAGTGTCAAAAATTGATATAAGCGAAAGTTGTGTACAGTTTTCTCCGCCATAAGGGAGTTTGTTGACATAGTGAAGAAAACTCTTGAGTTTGGTACTCGAGGAGTGGAGTAGGGCGAAGAGGTACTTCATTACCGAACCACTTTAAATCATCGCGTTGTGGTTTGATTGTTCTTACTCTTATATTTTGTCTTACCTTATTTGCTCATACTATCCTATTAATTGTTTAGATAAGTATATTGTTTATATTATGCAAGTATTGAATTCACATAAAGTCGAATCTAAGTTTTTATTAACAAACATAAACATTAAATTAAAAAGCGGTAAACTATTCAACCCCCTTTCTAGTTTTCCACACATATTATTTACCTGCTTTCATAAAATATAAAAACATAAAAAGAATCATCCCTCAACCCTTAGAATTCTGTTAGACTGTGATCAAGCCTTCCCAACCTATTCCCCTAGAGAACGATAAAAACCCCTGAGTCTTGCCTATACCACTACTACAACATTTAGGTACTCTGCCTAAGGAGTTGTAAAACTTTATGTAGAAGTCTTATAATGACCGCATCAGTTAGGCTTCAGTGTTGGAAGGTTACACTGATGCAAGTTGGATCAGCAACACTGAAGAAAATTCGTCTACCAGTGGATGGGTATTCCTGCTTGGTGGATGTGTAATTTATTAGGCTTCTAAGAAACAGACTTGCATCACTAGTTCAATAATGAAATATGAATTTGTGGATGGTTGAGAAACTTGATCCTTGAGATTCCATTATGGTCCAAACCTATAGCACTTATTTCTATCCGTTGTGATAGTGTTGTTACATTAGCAAAGGCTTATAGCCAAATGTACAATGGGAAGTCTAGACACTTAGGTATCAGGCATAGCATGATTCGTGAGCTTATCACAAATGGGGTGATATCTATAGAGTTTGCGAGGTCTCAACAAAACTTAGCTGATTACTTGACGAAGGGACTGGCTAGAGACTTGGTTATAAAGTCTACTGAAGGGATGGGTTTAAAGTCCAACTAATGCTAGGATACCCAACTCCCTACTAAGGAAACTTGGTAGCTGAGTTCAATGTGGAAAGCTGAGCATTCAGTGGACTAAAGCACATGTATTTATAATACATCCTAAGGATGTGCTTAGAACCTGCTAAAAAGGAGGATGAAGTCTTTACTTCTCAATGATTAATTTCTTTGAAAAAGTGCTTAGCAGGAACATGAATAAAGAGGAACCACCTATGTAAATGTTAAGGTTTTGCCGCTTCAAGGAGCATGGACTTTGGCTCTTACAACATTTATGAATTAGATATAGACACATGGCTTGTATAGTGTCACGAGTTTTTAAGTGTTTGAAAACTTGTATGTATTTTATCTTTAGGTATTCAAATGGGTTGAAGGGTTCAATTCTTAGAACATCCTAATTCTCAAATATTTAAACGTGTAATTTACTAAGATGTCAATTCAATCCTCATGAAATTTTCATTTATGCACTTGTTCTGTTTAATGTTTAATTTTTCATGCAAAAGAATTATACTAAATTAGGGAAGATTGTTGGAAATTTAGTGCAATTATGGGAATTGGGTCATACTTGGAAATAGGTTTGGAGGTACGAAGTTTACACCCATCAAGTCACTGATTTTCCCTGACTCTTTTAGTGGTCAGATTAAATAGGTTGTTACAAACATTTACGTGGCAGGTTTGACTACATTAAATGTTTGTAACAACTTTTGCCTATTTAAGTGGCTGGTTTGACTGCATTAAATGACCACATTTAATTTGGTCTAGTAACCACTAATTCCTAAATTATAGAGGATAATTATAGAAGAGATTATTTGGCCATCAATCTCTCATTAATTCCATTGACTAGGTTTTGAGTAAATCCCCTATAAATAGGGATCATAATTGCATGGAAAAACACACAGAAAACCTAAACACTTAAAAATGAAAGGGTTCTTGATTTGTGCCTAAAACAAGAACTGCACTTGGTTTTATCCCAAGGAGGTATTCGTGATACCCATGCATAGGGTCGAATAATCTTCTTTGGAAAGTGATTACACGACTTCAAGTGATATCCGATAACCATATTGGTAATTAGCTAGGTTATTGATTATCTTCGCCCTGTTCTGACCTACCATACCAACATACTTGATGAACAACCTAAGCTTATAGTAAATCATGTCGAGCTCTTGTATCTACAAGTGCAGTTTGTAGATAGTTCATGGTCATGAGGGTAGCCACTGAATACACATGATCTTGTTTGAATATGCCAATCCTAAGATTATTGCAATCCTATATAGTGGTGTTAAACAAAAAGGAAATACTATGGATACTGTACAGAGTTACCACAAAGAAAAAAAAGTTTTATGTAAGTTTCGAAAATGTCTTTATGTGTAGTTGTGGATAATAAGTTTTAAGTAACTGGAGGGATTGAGCATGATATAAAGCCAGTGACACATGGAGCAGAGTACGATTGTAAAGTTAAGAAATGAACTAAATTTTCCAATATGTGGCCTAGTGGTGGCGAGGCTTCAGCAGCTCAACCACTGGAACCTATGGCTAGAAATGAAGTATATGTTGTTGCATCAACAACGTATAAGTCATTTCTTAAAATCGCAAGAAGTGGTGGAGCCTTTGAATCCTTGTCACGGTGAGGCTACATGTTAGGAATTTTGGTCCAAGTCTTAGCATCAAGGACACGCTCTCCACAACCCCTGAAGGCCATGCCCCATCCATTGGTATTATGTGTGCTGTGAGGCAATCTTCCTATAGTTTCCCACTCATTCTTTGATTTAGAATACCTCTTTTAGTCTTATCGTTGCTGAATAAACAACATACACATAATTACTTACAACTGCAAGAAGTGGTGGAGCCAACGGATTCTCGCCACCACCAGGCCACATGTTGGGAATTTTAGTCCATCTCTTAGCTTTACCATCATACACTTCACTACATTTCAATGGCTTCATATCAAGGCAATCCCTCTAATACGATTAAAAAGCTTTAAATTTATAAGACTGAAATTACCGATTTATTAAATGGAAACACACCGGGTAAAAGTATAACCCACGTATGTAGTATAATATCTTAGGTAAGACCAGGTCGTCCATAGGGATTTGATTTGTGTTCAAATAATCATAGTTAATATAAACTTTAGCAATTTTAAGATAAATGGCGCTGAATTCAATAATGATAAAGATGACTACTCGGATAGCTTCATATAATTCCTAAGCAATCGTGATAATTATGATCTCAGATTTAGGACTTTAACTTATAAAAAGGGTTTCTCGTCAGAAAACATTTTCACAAATTAACTTATTTTATCTTAAGACTTATATCTAGTTAACTCGATCAAATGTGTCACTCTTAGTTACTATTATATCAAATCTGTTTTCTTTATCAAATAACGTAAGCGGATTTCTCCTTTCAAACGATAAAGACCGTAGACAAGTTTTCAAAACTATATAGTTCACAACGGGTCTTTCGACCTATACCGTTATGAGTATACAATCAAAGTTGATAAGATAAGATACGATAGGATTTCAACATAAGCTTAAGATTAAAAAGACCGTACTTATACTAAACGCTTAATCATTATATTAACATCACTAAGTAGTCATGAGAGATTTAGCCTCTCATGGCTACGAAGTTCATAACAAATTAAAATGAAGAAACAAGAAACATACTATGCTCGGGTAAAAATATGGATTAAACTCCACCCGTTACAAGTATCGAATCTTACTACAACCTTTATTCGCTAAATACTACGATGGTGTTCTTTGTTCTTCATCTTTGAATTCAGTGTTTAGTGAGGATATTTGAGAGAGATTGAAATGAGGAAGAATACGAGGGATTCTTCAAATGGTGTGAAATTCATCCCAATTTATAGGCTGAGAAGCGGTCTAAGTGCGGCACACATTCTAAATGTGCGGCGTACTTAGCCTAAGTTGGTGCAAATGCTTTTAATGCTGCAAGGAAATGCAGCGTACATTCGTATAAAACTAGCGCACTTAGTGAGTTTATGCAGTCTTCATTTAATTTTATTTAATTCTCTTAACTTGATAGGAAGTGCGGCGTACATGGTGAAATGTGCGGCATACTTCTTTGCATTTTCAGCTTTAGTCCTCTCTTTTCTTCTAACTTGTCTTCCAATGGGTAGAAACACTTATACTTTGATCATTTTGAGCTCGGGATGGTCTTCAAGTAAACCTGCATATATTTCATGCTATTAAGTATCAAAAGTTCATGAGAAATGATAAAATATATACAAATAACGCCGCTGAAAATATGTATAATTTAGGCGTTATCAAATCCCTCAACACTTAGCTATTGCTTGCCCTCAAGCAATTAAAGCGAGAAAAGAATATCATTTATCGTGACGTGGAGAAAATTTGGATTTAATAAGTGTTTAATGATTTTACTAACTTTTCAGGCATAGACATATAACAGAGCACCTCACATAAGGAATGTGTTTGATTTATATTTACTCAAGCCACTCAGATAGAGTTTATATTTTGTGAAGTCACTCAATTGCACAGACATAATCTAAATAGCTACCATAGGCTTGTACAAGACACATAAACATGCCCGTTACGGCGTGAGCACCTAGATAAAAATCTCAAAGAGGCAAAACGTAATAATGATGAGGGTGAATAACATGTATTGGTTCCATGTGCCAAACTTAAGCCTTATACTTTAAACTTTTTTTTATACCAAACGCTTACTAAGGCAGGCACGAAACTTCTTTCTTTGAGCATTTTTCCTCAACATTGGATACTTTAGCGGAATAACACTAAAAAGTGAGTAATACAAATACCGGAGTTAAATGGGATTTATTTCACCTCTTTGATATGATTTTGTTTATAAATTAACCTCACTGCAGTCTAGTAAATGATAATCAAGCACAAGTTCTAGAGCTACTAAATTACCGGCTCACTCATATAATTTTTAAACCTTAACTCGAACAAGCTAAAGGTAAAAATTATCTTAGGTATCAAAGGTGGATACCTAAATTTTTTAAGGTTTAATTCTCATAATTTATTAGACTGGTTTTGTACTAGTTATAGTGTTAATCCGGTTGGATTTGCCTTATTAATAGTATACATTTTTTAAGTTTCTGGGAAGAAAAGCATTAATGTTGGGACAAATTACAAACATAAAATATCAGTTGAAATTTTTGGCCAAATTACAAGGCAAACATGGAGGGATATTGATTAATTTCAATTTTTCCTATTTGGCTTGCCCTCCACACTTAAGTTGAACATTGCCCTCAATGTGAGAACTGATAAATATAGAAAATAGGGAAAATTAAGGGAAAATGGTACTTCCCGAGGAATAGATATATAGCTTCGAGAGAGTTATCCTTTGAGCAAACGCCATAATTTTCCAGGTCTATATTACCTGCATAAGAGTAAACACACAAAAGCACACAAAAAGAAAATATTTTTGGTTTTTTTAGAAAAATAAAACAGAGGAGGACGGACTCCTCCACACTTAAAAGAAAGCATGGGTTGCGTCCCGAGAAGCGCTTAATTTTTAAAAGAGTCATTAGCTAGACTCGTACTTCTTGGTTTCAATTTTTTGGAAATAATGGAGTGAGTTCTTCCCTTGGGTCATTATCTTCTTCATGGTATAGCTTGAGTCGATGACCGTTAACAATAAACGTTTTGCCATCTTTTCCATATAGTTTAATATATCTGGATGGATATTGGTATTTGACTACGTATGGTCCTAGCCAAGGAGATCTGAGTTTAGGCTGTTTGAATTTGTATTTAGAATGAAATAATAGCACTTTGTTTCCATGTTTGAACTCTTTTCTCATTTTGAGTTTCCTGTCGTGTCAGACTTTGGTTCTTACCTTGTATAAACGAGAGTTTTCATATGCTTGATGTCGGGATTCATCTAACTCGTGTAACTGGAACATTCTTTTCTCACCAGCGGCGATGAGATTTGGATTATAGTTTTTCAGGGCCCAGTACGTACGGTGTTCAATTTCAAACGGCAAATGGTAGTTTTTTCCGTATACAAGTTTGTATGGTGTGGTTCTGGTTGATGTTTTGTAAGCGGCCCGAAAAGCCCACAGAGCATCATCGAGTATTCTTGACCAGATAGCTAGATTATCTTTCATAGTTTTTCAAGGATTCTTTTAAGGGCTCTATTAGTATCTTCAACTTGTCCACTCATTTATGGATGATATGATGTAGAGAAACGGTGGTTAATTCCATATCTCTTTATGATTTTTTACATTATATTATTGTAGAAATGAGTTCCTCGGTCGCTTATGAGAGCTTTAGGCATTCTAAAATGGCAGAAAAGTTTTTTCAGGAATGAAATAACAACTCTGGCATCGTTGGTTGGTAAAGCTTGAGCTTTGGCTCATTTAGATACAAAATTGACAGCGACTAAGATGTATTTGAATTTATAAGATTTTGGGAATGGTCCCATAAAGTCGATACCCCATATGTAAAAAATTTCGCACACTTGAATGCTATTTAAGGGCATTTCATTACGTTTGGATATATTCTATGTTTTTTGACATGCTTCGCAGAGGCGAACTAGAATATGAGATTCTTTAATGATTGTTGGCCAGTAAAAGCCTGAGTCCAAGAATTTTTTAGTTGTGGTGTTTGGTCCATAATGTCCACTGGTAGGTCCGTGGTGACATTGATCTAGAATGGTACGAGTTTCTGGTCCCGAGACACAGCGTCTAATCATACCGTCTGAATATACTTTGAAAAGGTGAGGGTCTTCCCAAAAGTAGTTTTTAAGGTCAGAGAAGAATTTATCCTTTTGTTGGTACGTCATCCCTTCAGGTATAAGATCACCCACCAAATAGTTTGCAAAGTCTGCGAACCATGGTGTGTCATTCGTAGCTATTTCCATAAGAGTTTCTTTAGAAAAGTTACCATCGACATCACTATCATCACTTGTCTCATCATTATCAATTCAAGATAAGTGGTCGGCGGCAATATTTTTTGTACCTTTTTGTCTTTAATTTCGATATCAAATTCTTGCAATAGCAAAATCCAACGTATAAGATGTGGCTTAGCATCTTGCTTTTTGAATAGGTGTCTTAAAGCTGAGTGATCGGTGTAGACAATCATTTTGGATAATATCAGATAGGGTCAAAATTTATCGAATGCAAATACTACAACCATCAGTTCTTTTTCAGTAACCGTATATTTTTGCTGAGCTGCATTAAAAGGTTTTACTTACAAAACTAGATGGGGGTGAAAGTGTTTACCATCTTTTTGACCTAAGACTGCTCCAACTGCGAAATTACTTGCATCACACATAAGCTCAAATAGAAGATTCCAATTTGGGCTCATAATCACAGGAGTACATGTGAGTTTTTCTTTTAATGAATTGAATGCTTTATGACATTCATCATTGAATTCCGAATGGAGTATCTTTTTCAAGCAACTTAGTTAAAGGACGGGTAATTTTTGAGAAGTCTTTAAAAAAACGTCCGTAGAAACCATCATGTCCTAGAAAACTTCTAATGCCTTTGACATTAGTAGGTGGTGGAAGCTTAGAGATTACGTCTATCTTGGCTTTGTCAACTTCAAGGCCTACACCGGACACTTTGTGTCCAAGCATAATTTCTTCTTTAACCATAAAGTGACATTTTTCCCAATTAAGGACAAGATTTGCATCTTTGCAACGTTGAAGCATTTTATTGAGGTTTTTGAGACAATTATCAAAAGAGTTTCCAAAGACTGAAAAACCATCCATGAATACTTCCACAGATTCTTCGATCATGTCATGAAAGATAGCTAACATGCACCTTTGAAAAGTAGCGAGAGCATTACATAAACCAAAAGGCATTCAATTTTAAGCGTAGGTTCCGAAAGGGCATGTGAAGGTTGTTTTTTCATGATCCATAGGATCGATTGGTATATGAAAGTATCTAGAAAACACGTCGAGGAAACATAACTATTTATTTCCTGCGAGTATTTCTAAAATTTGATCCATGAATGGCAACATAAAGTGGTCATTTGCTGTTGCTTCATTGAGTTTACGATAATCGATGCATACTCGCCAACCCGTAACGGTTCTTATTGGTACAAGTTTATCTTTTTTGTTAGTGACTACAGTGATACCACCTTTTTTGGGTACAAAGTGAATGGGACTTGCCCAAGGGCTATCAACGATTGGATATATAATACCAGTGTCGAGAAGTTTAACGATTTTTTAACAACTTCTTGCATGTTCGGATTTAATCGTCTTTGTTTTTGAACAACTGGATTTTTGTCTTCTAAGAGTTGAATTTTATGTTTACAAAAAGACAGATAGATTCCAGGAATGTTTGTTGTCTTCCAAGCAAAGGCTTGCTTGTGTCTTTTTAAAACATAGATGAACTTATTTTTATTTTGCTCAGAAAGCTTAGATGATATGATCACTGGAAGAAAAGAGGGTTCTTCCAAAAATACATATTCCAAGTTATCAGGAAGAGGTTTGAGTTTAAGATCCGAAGGCGGATCTTCAAGAGACGTCTTGATTTTATAATCGGTGTTAAAGGTTATCTTTTCAAATGGTGGTTCTTCAGTTTTGGAGTCACATTCAGAGTTTTCATCGGCGGTCATTGCCATGAATTCATCGAATTCAGCAAAGAGTTTTTCTTCTAGAATAGTTCTTTTGATGGAATGAAGGATTTTACTTCCTTCATCAAGAAGAGCATCGAAATCTTCTTCTAAGATTTCATCGATAATGTCAATACTGAATCATGTATCATCGTTTGAATAAGAGTGTTTCATCGCAGAATCGATATGAAATGTCATTCGTTCAGTTCCAACTCTAAGATTGAGTTGTTTCTGTTTAACTCGAATGACTGCATCTGCAGTATGGAGGAAAGGTCTCCCTAAGATTATAGGAACTTTACTGTCTTCTTCCATTTCGAGAATAACGAAATCCACTAGAAAAGTGAATTTACCAACTTCAACGAGTATATTTTCAGCTATTCCAATAGGGTGTTGGAATGATCAATCGGCTAATCTTACGCTTATTTTAGTAGGTTTGAGAGTTTCGAGAGATAATTTAGCGTATAGAGAATATGTCATGAGATTAATGCTAGCACCAAGGTCGGCTAAAGCATTGCATGAGAAAGCTTTACTGAAGTTACATGGAATAAGAAAACTTCCGGGGTCTCCAAGTTTTGGTGGAACTTTGTTTTGAATCATAGCGGAACTTTCATCGCTAAGGAAAGCGGATGAGATTTGTTCAAGCTTGTGCTTATTGCTTATGAGTTCTTTAAGAAATTTTCCATAGATTGATTCGAACGACTCGAATCATGTCGAGGAATTTACCATATTGGGCTTCCATTTTTTCTTTTCTGAGACGTTGAGGATATGGGTTTTTTGGTTTATATGGTTTAGGTATCGGAGTTTCTTTAACAGGTTTTGGATCTTTAACTTTGGGTTGCGGTGTAGGTTCCTCATCTTCATCATCACTATCAAAGTTGACAGGAGTTTCAGAGTCATTAGGTTGATCATTTGGGTTGATAGGTGGGTCATAGGATTTACCACTCCGCGTAAATACGACATTTACATGCTCATTTTGAGCTTGTGGTGGTTGATAAGCCTTGGATGAGCTACCTTTTGGGTTTGGTTGAGTTTTACTAGGAATAGATCCAAAAGGTTGAGCAGATTGCTTGTAAGCTAATATGTCAAATTTAGCTTTGAGATTTTGGATCGAAGCTTGATGATTTTTGGTTGCTGTTTCGAGTTTGGTTTTGAGATCCATAAAAGTATCTTTGACAAAAGAATTGATCGAGTGTTGAGCTTTTATGAAATCGCTTAATTATTTTTAAAGGTCGGGTTTATTAACAGAGTTAGATCGATAGTTGTCTCGATTGTAATCGTTTCTTCCGCTCAAACGTCAATTATCGCGATTTGAGTCACGACCGCGGTAATCATTATAAAAACATGTACGATGGAAGGTTTGCATGAATTTGGCTTCTTCCTCAAGAGACATAGGTTTGTCATCATCGTTATGATCGAGGTTTGGTTGTTTTGAACGAGTTTGGAATTCTTTGTACAGCGCATCCATTTTCATGGTCATGACATCTATTTGTGCCATAATTTTATCAGTATCAGAATTACTGCTACCTTCATCGGCGAAAGAAACATTTTTCTTTAGAGATGATTTTGTTTTTTGGTTTTTAGCCTAGTCAAGCTTGAGTAAGACTTTGTCTTTGAGGAGTTGATAAGCTTGGTTTGGTGTTTTATAGAGGAAAATACCATCAGCTGCGACATTTAAAACTTCTGGAGTTGTTTAGTTAAGATAGTGATAAAAGATTTTTATGATATTGCCTTTGGATAGGTTATGACCATGGAAATTTATGAGCATTTCTTTCATACGGAGCCAGGATTCGGTTAAGGTTTCATTTTCATGTTGAGAAAAGGCTCAGATTTCTTCGAGGAGTCGATCGAAAAGAGCTGGGGAAAGAATCTGCTAATGAAAGTGGTGCAAAGTTCATCCCACGTTTTGATAGTTCCTTCGTTGAGTTCATCCAGCCAAGTTTTTGCTTCATCCGTGAGTGACAGGGGAAACATCATTAGGCGGACGACTTCATTTTTGATGTCTCTATACTTAAACATATCACATATTATGAGGAATTCATGAATGTGTTTGTGCGGATCGGTTTTAATTCTGCTATCAAATTGGTTTTTGATGTGTCGTTGTGTGTAGTATATTTTATGATTTAAGTTTTAAATTTATATTTGGCCGACTTAACCGAAAACAACACTTTAATGGGCAGTGTACCCGGTCGGTGGTAGATTTGTGGTAAGTAGGGTGTCGAACACTTAAAGCGAGGTTAAATCTCTCAATTTATTAATATTTTGGTTATCTAATCTAAGTTAATTCTAATCTATGTCAAACCTATGCTAATTATATGTTAGTTTTAATTCTAATTCTAACAGGTAAAGGGGGGTTTTCAACCTGAGAGACTGGCACGGGTTTGGTGGTGACTACAATAAATTCAAGACGCTTTAACCCACGCAAGCAAATTAAAAGTTGGTTTGTTTAGTCAGTGCTTACTTATCTCGAGGTGGCATATCATTCTTAAACTTAGGCGGCACTTCATCCTAAGACCTAGACACATTAATTATGTCACAATTAAAGCATCAACATAAAGCATCCTTATTTGCTGATTATAATCTATCTTAGGGATTAAAGCAATGGTGATTTTCTTAAACCCTAGCTCATAGATGTCACACTCCGCCAAGGCGGAAACACGAGGCGTAACATCATGGATATCATCACAACACAATGGCGTCTATACAGAGAATTCTATATGAAATAAATAAGTAAAGCATAGATACAAAGTGTCATAACAATACCCATAAAACTAACCAAAATCCAAAAGGCATCATTATTGATGAAACAAAAGTTCTCGCCAATAGAAAGACATGCAACAATTATCCAAAAACCAAACAATGCAAAATTCAAGACAATAAAGCAATAAACTCCATGACATCATATGCTCTCTTTCTAGCCACTTCTCTCTATCTTATTCCCATGATGTTCACCTGAAAATGATGCTTAAACGTCAACATAAAGTTGGTGAGAGTCATAGGTTTAAGACACGCTAATAACTCGCTTTGAAATCACTGTGATAAATAAAACGTAGCATAGCAGGACATACAACGAACTATCATACAAGCTAGCATGCAATCACATCAATCCACATTGAGACGCTTACGCTTAAACATAAGAAACATATCCCTATCTACAACAATGAGACGATCACGGTCACTTCTAATAATCCACAATAATGAGATGATCATGCTCACTTCTAACAATCCACAATAATGAGACGATCACACTCACTTCTAACAATCCATCAATGCCTTGAGACGGTCATGCTCAAGCACAACAATCCATATCATATTAGCAAGTAGCACATAACATACAATAGTCTCGTATAGCCCATGCCTCATTTAAAACACATTATCATAGTAACTAAAACATTTAAACTCATAGCATCATTTTCACCCCAAGAAAACATAAAAAGGGGCTATGAAACTCACCTGATGCTTAAGCAAATTCCAAATCCTTGCACGAAACTAAACAATCAAAACAAACACGTGTTACACGCGACCAAGCCAATTGATTATGCCCATGTAACAATCATATGATGGATGTCTAAGGTGTCTAATTACCCTCATGGGTCACCACGACACCATGCCCAACCTTAACCAACATGTTTACACACTTTTTCAAAGTCTTACAATTTACCCGAAAATGCAGAATTTTGACATCATTTTACCATTTTCTAAACCATACATACTGAGCTTTATAAATTTTTACCAAAAATCACAGGTTCAATATCATGAATTTACTATCTCCATGATTTTACACTAATTTATTTCCCCTCTTAAGTGCCCTAAATAAAATCAAACTTTTAACTACTCAGTTTCGGATCTGAACGAACACTAAAAAGTTTGGACCTAAAAACCATACTTAGACTCCAAATCAGAAGCTCTCATTTGGGGAATTTTTAATAGACACATAGAACTAAACTTCTGTAGGTTGGCTAACCCTAATTCAAATTTTAAGTGGGGGGTTTACACCTCGTAATCTCACCTAAATCTGACCTGAATTTTATTGCTTTGACAACTTTTCTCGTAACCAACATTTGAATGACATCCCGACCATAAACACTTTCGAGGATGGATGTTCTGGAAACTAGACTCTCTGAGCTACATCATAGACACCGGAAACTTGACAAAAGCTATTACCATCATCGAGATAACAGCCGAAGCCCTAATTATCAATCTTAATAATTGTTACATGAATTAATGATTAATAATTAACAAAGATTAATTAATACTTACCTTAGAACTTGTTTTC
>BQNB010010142.1:51303-83318 GCA_026074375.1 Tanacetum coccineum
AAAGAAGTATAACCAAATCATACACATACCTTTAATCGAACATGAATCCCAAACTTGAAACCTGGACTTTTATACCACCCCCAAAATAGAAACTATAACTCTTGCACCATGATTGACTATATTCGAATCGAAAACCCCCAAAAATCAAAACCCTAAGGGGGCATTTGGCTGGTAAAAATATAAATACATGTATTTTAAACTCCATCTAATTTATAATTGGGAAGGAATATAAATTGCATCAAGTTTATTGAAAACCAATGTACATATTTGTAAGCAGAATTTTGGATACAACTTTCCAAATCATTTAACTGTAAAGAGTGGGTGTTATCGGCCTTGTTAACGTGTTATCGAGTCTTGTCGGATCTGATGTTAGAGACGGGTTTTAGATTTATAAAAAACTCACTCCTGCCGCACCCCGAGCTATGGCTAAGAAGCGGTTCGGGTGGGATTCAGGTCGGGTTATGTCGAGTCGAGTGATTCAGGTTAAACAAACTATTTATCAAACTTTATTAGAAAATCAAACCAAAATATCTAACTAAACTTAAACAAACTATTTAGATATTGATGGCAAAAAATATACAGATTTTTGGAGATAAAACTTCAAAAGGACATATGTTAGAAAACACAAATGATAAATCTAAATGTTTTTGAGATAGCTTTTCATATCAGTAGTGTCTGATATCAGAGAAAAATTGAAAAAGGTTTGTTAGTGCAGTGTTTATATCTGAAATTGAAAAAGGTTTGTATGCATAACTAGTTTGCTTAAACTTCATTCTTTAAGAGTGTTGCGTGTTTAATACTTGTCCCGTTACATATGTCTGACATCTCGTATTAACAACATACCCGTGTTCTATAATATTTTTAAAAAAATTAACCAGTTATTTATCTATTGACTCGTGTATTGTGAGGGAATGAATTGACTGACTTTTTGAGGCACTAATTTATCACTGCAAGGACCTTTCGTGCAAAATTTGGCTTATAAAATTCTTCTAAAAAAATAAATATAATATTTTTCGGGTCTTATCGGGTTAACCCGATAACCCGATAAGATAAATAATTCAACCCTAACCCGACCCGATAACAATATCGGGTTATCGTGTTCGGGTGAAACTCACCCGATAAGCTTTTTCAACCCAATTTGACCCGACCCGATAAGCCTTATCAACCCGACCCTACTAATACCCCCTAACTGTAAATGACGTAATTGTCCTTGATAATTAATATTTTCAATTAAGAAAGAAGCAAAATAAATGGCATATGTGTCTACTGGTACAATGGTCCCACTCACTTTGAAAATACATCACTTAGGCTAGGCACTATGACAGTGGGTCGCGACCTGCACTTTCTGGCGCCACATCAGTTTTTTCTCTCCGGCGACCTACAAGCGACCTTTTGCCACTATAAGGCGACCTTCAATTTTTTTAACATCTAATTTATATTTCATTAATAATAAAAAACATTACATTAAATAATAGAAAACATTACATTATAATAAAAAAACATTACATTTTTTTTTTTTTTTTTGAACGGCGACTTTTATTAAGAAAAACTAGCAAGGAGCTAGAAATTACAAAGAAATAAGAGACGGGTTTTTATACCAATCGTCCCAGCTAAACAAAGTATTGCATCTATACCGACACCAGTAATAAGAACTACAAATAATCTCATCAAAAAACGTCTCCTTAGATTTGGGCTTGGCCTCGAACATCTTCTTATTACGAAAATTCCATAGAAGCCACCACATCACAAAATAAATACCTTGGAACATGCTTTTATTCTTCTTCGGCAGTTTTACATTATCGATCCAAGACCTCCATTCTCCGTAAGAGTTAATATCCATAAAAGGCACGTCCCACCACCGATTTATTAATTTAGAAATCTTCTTTGCCGTGTTACAAGCGAAGAACAAATGATCATTGGTTTCAATCCCGACATCACAATTCACACAAGATAGAGACTCAATATCTATACCACGTCTGGAAATGTTAAATCTAGTAGGTAAGGAGTTCGTCATTACCTTCCAAGCGAAGGTGTTCACTTTGTTGGGAACATATCGAATCCACCTAGTCTTTAGATCACCTTTCGGAAGTAATCGCGAATCTATCATGTTTCTTGACGAAGCCACGGTATAACCACCAGAATTGTTCAATGTCCAAGACCATGAATCAGGAGACTGAGTAAGCACCACAGGGTTAATCACTTTCGCTAACTCTTCAACTTGAGTGAGTTCCAGCCCTCCTCTCGGATGTCTACGAAACGAATGGTAAAGACTAGGATGCGCAAGTTTTTGACCTACTGTAATTTGTTTGCTGTTTTCGAGAGCATACGCTCTAGGGAATCTATTCTTAAGCTTGCCCCCATCACACCACACGTCATCCCAGAATAAAGTCGAAAGGCCATTCCCAAGTTTCTTCTTCATGAACAAAAGCAGGTTAATACCCTTTTCCTCAAGCCTCCTAACCTCTTTAATAATATTTATCCAACATGAATTAGCTCCTTTACCCGAAATCTCATCAATCTTTCCATTGGCTCCGTGTATAGCCTTGATAACACGAGACCAAAGCGTAGGCTCATGGGCTAAAAATCTCCAAACCCATTTAAATATCAATCCTCTATTAAGAGCATAAAGACTAAAAATACCTAGACCACCGTTATCTTTAGGAGCAAGAGCCTTCTTCCATTGAACCCACGAAGCTTTTTTACCCGAACTCTCATGACCATTGAAGAATTTACTTCGAAGAGATTCCAGAATTTGAATGACACCTATGACTTGTTTGACCGGTTACCACTAAGAAAATTTACAGTTTTGGTCCTTATGGTTTGCGTTAACTTTCACTATTAGTCCTTTGAGTTTTTTTCACTTTTTTTTTACTTTTTTTTCATTCATTCATACAACTTTTTCTTTTTTTACCACTTGGAAAAATGACACTAATTTTTTACACTTGTCATACTTATACTTTAACTCAACTTTAGAAAGAAAAAAAAACTCTTTTTAGAAAAAAAATTCTAAACGATGCGTTAATTTTTTTTTTAAAAACTAACGCCCTCATGTGACTTAAATTTTGTTCATTAAACACCCTAATGTAACTTTTATTTCTTAAAAATAATTTCTTTTCTAAACGTCGCGTGTAAGTATAAGTATAATAAGGGAAAATTTGAAGAAATAAAATTATCACTTTGAAAAAAAATACAAAAACTTGTATGAATAAATGAAAAAAAAAGTAATTTTTTTCTAAATGTTGCGATAGAATATATGTAAAATAATTTTAAAAGTGACTATTCGTGTAATTTTTCTAAGTGGTAACCGTTAAGCTGATATACCGGTCATATTACGTACATTGTTTGACATTTGAAAAAAGAAACAGAAAAAAAAAAACAAAAAATTGTATGAATAAATGAAAAAAAGTAAAAAGAAAAAAGTAATAAGTGAAAAAAAAATAATCAATGGACTAAAGGTGAAAGTCGACGCAAATCACATGCACCATTATTGTAACTTTTATAACGGAAAAAAGGTAAATGGACTAACGGGAGGAGTCAAAGTAAACCACAGGAATGAAAACGGTAACTTTTCTTAATGGTTGACCAATGAAAGGAGACCTTAGTGGGATAATACTTGATTAACTTCATGGCAAGCATTTTAAGAAACACAAACTCTAACGAAACAACAAAGAACAAACATACCAGAGTAAACCCAAATGAAATCAGTGATAAAAAAATTTATCCTTAGAAGATCTCATAATCATACATATTGCGTAGTCATTATTGGCCATACTTAAACTTTGGCGTTAACTATTGTAGAAACGTCGATATACGCAAATACACGATATATAATGAACACATAATAGCGCTAGAATTGCATGAATCAACGTAGGTATGTATCTTATTATGTGTTTGATAAAACTCAATTACCTTACATCGCATTGTATGTTAAAGAAGTGAAATCTTAATTGGATATATGCTACAGTGTGTGAGGATCGAGGATCATATAAGTGAAGAGTATTGTCATGTTTCCACCACTACAAGAATTCTGTCAATTAAACACGGACAAATCGAATATATGTGTAATATACTAAAATTCGTGGGCGCTTTTGGCAAATACCCACGTAATACTTACAAATATATAGTGAGTTTCTCGACCTATTTAGACACACAAAGAATTTCTTTGCATTACGTCATTGCCAACAGGGGCGGGGCTAGAAAATTTGGCTCGAGGGGGCACACTTTGATATTTTTTAATAACTACACTACAAAATGATTCTTAAGAGGGGCAAATTACAAAAAAACCCGAATATTTTCGAAAATTTACACTATAATTTTTTTCGCTAGGAGGGCACTTCCCCCTTGGGCCCCCCTTTGTCTCCGCCCATGGTTACCAACGACACTTAATTAACTTCATGGCTTGTAAATTAAGAAATAACGAGCTGCATTACTGACAACATCCAAACAAAAAAGAAGTGAATTATTGCATGCTTATATAGTACATTGTGTAAGGATTGTGTACACTGCAAGAACAATGTTATGTTTTCAAGCACCTAATTCTTTATGAAAGTTTATTAGGGTATGTTTGGTAGAGAGAATTTCAGAGATTAGAAATGAAGTAGAGAATATAATTCAGAGAATGAAATTGAATGAGAAATGTATTGAATTACATTGTTTGGTAACACAAGAGAATTGAAATAAAAAATAATCACGAAATTTTTTTCTTCTTTTAAAAAACTAAAAATAAAGAACGATTATAATACAATAATTTCACCATCATTTTTTTCGAGTCAGGTTACTCGGGTCGGGTTAAGCCTATTCGGACCCGACCCCTATTAGGCTTATTCGGGTCCGGTACCCGGTTCAAAAAAATTTATGCGGGTGAATCGAGTAACACGAATGCTAGATAGGGTCGGGTATCGGGTTGAAAAAGTTTTGCTAACTCGGGTTCGAGTCGACCCGAACAAAGATTTTGTTAATTTTTTTAATATAAATTTTCTATTTAAAAGAGTAAAAAAATAGCATTTTTTTATTACATTTTACACATATTTGGGTTGACCCGAACCCGAATGGACCCGACCCAAGTTGAACCGACCCGAATTGAACCGAACCCGAGTAACCAAAATTAAAATAGGGTCGGGTTCGAGTATGAAATTTTTAGTCTTGACCCGAATTTGACCCGACTGTGATTATAAAAAAATAGAAAAATAAAAGCAAATAACAAAAATAAAAATAAAAACTCATTTCTCCAAATTCTCTATCAAAATTAATGAAATAAGGTGGACAAAATTAATATAGATTCTACGCTTTTTAATATATGTTTCAACTAACAAAAAACAAAAACCGGTACTCCTACTTACAACGACCGTCGACCAATAGACATTTAATTATTGAGATTTCGGCTAAACGTAATGGGACGACCTTTTGCGGTCGGTCGTCCCATGTGGTAATAAAAGGGACCTGGTCACCCCACTACGCCGACCGAAGCAAGACCTGGTCACCAGGGCCGTCTCTAAATTTCTGAAAATTTTGAAGGCCATGTGCAAAATTACATAATGAGACCTTTCGAAAAAGAAAATTACATATAAATTGTCACAATTTATAAGATATAACGCAAATTAGTTATCTAAACGTTTAACATATTACTCAACTAAGATATTTTCTCATCTAAGCATTGTTTTCCTCGAAAAAATACGTGTACACAAGAATATAATTGTTAACGGGACAAATTTTGGGGCCCCTAAAATTTGCGAGGCCCTGTGCGATCGCCCACCCTGCACACCCTCAAAGACGGCCCTGCTGGTCACCCCCAACCTTTGCAAAGTTAGGGTCTTCTGTACGACCTTACAATTGGAGAAAGATTTCGTATTAAAAAAATTAACTCTTTCTTTTATATTTTTATTTAAAATAAATAAATAAACAATCCCCCATTCGCTATAAAATCTCACTTTTTATACAATTTTAATCACAAACACATACATTTTATACACTTTCATTATCTTTTTTAAATGGCTTGTTCGATACCACATAGCGACGATGAAATCCAAGTTTTGGTTCAAAAACAAATTGACGAAGATATGGTTCATCAGAAAGCGATTTTGGATTTAGCCTTGCAATTTAATAATGCATGCACAACTAAAGAAGATCTTAGAAAAGCATACGAGAAATGTAATCACATTCCATAAAAGAGTCGTGCTTTGATCGACACTTTCTTAAAAAATGGTTCTGATAAAGATTACGAGTTAAATCTTTCTATGTACAGAAAGACGGCAAAATTAGAAAAACAAATGAATGCTAAGTTAGCTTGGATACATGAAAAATACAACCACCGCTCAGAAACCCATATAGGTGGTTCGTCATCACAGACACATGAGATTGGTGATGTATACCTTACTGCGGAAGAGTTACATCAACTACATCTAGATGAAGAAGCCTTAAGAGAAACACTAGAAGAACAAACAATGGATGAAAAGGCACGGGAGGAGAAGATTAGGCAAAAACAAGCTGATGATGATGAATACTTTATGGAATTTGGGGTGATGAGAATTGATTCAGATTACGAGTCATCAGAATAATAAACTAGAAACTATTTTAGTGTAATGTTGTTTTAATTTAATGTTTTAAATAAAGTATTATATTTTAAATTCCGTTCTTATATTTTCAAATTTTGAATTCCAACGGCTAGTTTTTCGTTATAAATACCCCCACCATCTCCTCATTATATCACACAACTTCTTATCCAACTATCCAGATGGATTCCAATTTCACTAACGAAAATGATCCATGGGAATACAATCTTGATATAGACGATTCTGATCTCCATTTAACACCTGTTCTGCGTTCGTCTAGTAGCGCACATGTTGAACCATCTCCATACATCCCAAATCCAGTTATCATAATACCCGGTCTTGCAGGTGTTGTTCAGCTCTCTAATAGCATATGTGTTGAATCATCTTTCTCAACCACAAACCCAGTTAGGATAATACCCGGTCCTGCGGGTCTTGTTCAGCGAGCCAAGCTGCTTAAAGAAAATGTATTTATTCTTGATCCGGATGGGGCTTTAATGTCGACACAAGAATATATGCAGAAAGTTGTTGAGGATGTGGGTGAGGATGCTGATTTTAACAGTGGGGCGTGGGTTAGCGCCACTAACTATGTGAATGCTTTTGGTGGCACTGTAACTGGATGTTTGGGAGACATCGACAACTTTCTTAAAAAGGGAAAACTTGAACAAGTTGTTGCAATAGTGAAGTCTTGTTCTCCAAATGCTCTTGGAGATTTAAATGTGACTCTGAAAGATCTATCGGGTACAGTACCTAGAACAATACACTACAAAGTCCTTGATGTGGGTAGTTATGAAAAGGATATTACAGTAGGAGCTGCTATGATACTTGCCAATGTCTCAGTTTTTACTCCTAAACCATCAAAGCATTACCTTAACATTACAAAAAGAAATGTGGTTGAGGTTTTCCGTAAGGATACGGTTTCATTAGCTTAACATTATTGTTATTCAATTCCGTAATGTAATTTTCAATTTCGTAATGTAATTTTCAATTCTATAATGGAATTTTCAATTCCGTAATGTAATTTTCAAATTTGAAATCAAACAACTACTATTCCAACGGATACTATTCGAACTATATGTTTTAAAATGTATATGTGTTGTATTTTTAGATTCCGTCAAGTTCATGTTTTTTATTTTCGTAATTTTTTTTCGTCTTTTCTTCCATGTATTTTTATTTTCGTATTTTAATTTGTAAAAGAGAAATCTACAAATATGCTCCCTGTGGTTTCCCAAATTTGCAGATTTGCTCCCCAACTTCACGAAAGTGCAGGCGGCCTCCCCAAAACGAAACTTGTGTCGCATTCATGCTCCCTGGCAGGGAGCACGAGTGCAATGGAAGTTTCAATTCCCATTACATTCGTGCTCCCTGGCAGGGAGCACGAGTGCAATGAAAGTTTCAAACTGGGGAGGCCACCTGCACTTTCGTGAAGTTGGGGAGTAAGTCTGCAATTTTTGCAAACCACAGGGAGCATATTTGCACTTTTCTCTTTGTAAAATGTTTAATAATTAATGTAATGTTTTAAAAAAAAAATATTGTTCGGTGTCCTCTGCGGTCACCACTACATGTGTTTGGTCACTGTGTGGTCTAAGAGAGAGAAAGCTGAGTTAGCGCTGACGTGACGGTGTCCTCTGCGGTCACCACTACATTCAGTCTTATATATGTGTTTCTTTGAAGATGATAGGATATGTTTAATGATGTTCTTTAGATTTTTTAAAATATAGATATAAAGAAAAAATAAAGAAAGAAAAAGACGAGGGTAAATTAATAATTTCAGTTTGATCAACGACGAAATTTGATTTAAAGTTTTTTTCTATATGGAGTTTGCTTGCACTTTTCGAATTATACGGATGTCACATGCAATTTGGTCAAACCATAAGGATGATTTTTGCAATATACTCTAAATTTAATGAGGAAATTAATACAATTGAAAACAAAACATACCAAATTGGACTCAAAGTTCTCATAAGGAGACCCCTGCACTTTTTGAAATATATTGTACATACGAAACATGCGATTTGGCAAACCATAAAGATGATTTTTGCAATTTACTATATTTTGACCTTTAGGGTATTGTTGTTGACTTACTGTTGAGCTTTGAAACATGCACGATGTCATAAATTATCAATGATGAACAAATCATGGTCAGATTTGGGCATGTGTGGCATAGGCTACCGTACAGGCGTCCACTTTTTGGGAGCCTCCAATTTTTAAAACTTTGGTATAAGTATAAACTCATTTTGGGAGGATTTAGCATTGTTTACATATGATTTAGAATGAAAATAGAAGATTTATGTAGTAAAACAAAATAAGATCGAGTCTACTTAATTAATGGAGGAAACTATAAATGCTTTTTATGAGAAGACAACGCAGGTTGTGTGTATGGGGGGGGGGGGGGGGGCCAGTATTTTTTCTTGTTTTTTAATTGTATTATTTTTCAGTGATGACCCGATTGGCTTTCTGATATTTCATATTAACCCATATCTTTATATCTCTCTATGTAATATTTTTTATTCAAAACTTTTAGGTGGGAGTATGAAACGATTAAGACTATATCTTTTGTTTGGAACATATCTTGGAAAAAAAACCTTTTTAGCTATGATAGTATATTAGAAATAAATATGTAGACTAATCCATCATACCTTAAAAAATGTTGCTAATATTGTGGCGTTAGAAAGTTAATGGTTACATCCAAACAGCCTCTAGAAAGTTAATGATTATCGAGGGAAAATAATTTTGGGACGAAAGTAGTCATTAGTAAGTTGTTATTCGATTGATTCCAATAAGTAATGTACAGTGAAACTATTGTTCGCAAATTTAATAATTACTTTGATATACACTATTGAAGGGCCTATTTTGTAAGTTATGGCACAAGGCCTCCAAATTTAACGAGTCGGCCCTGGGTTTGTTCTGAGAAAAAGAACATATTATAATGACTAGCAAGGTATATGTGCGTTGCAACGACGAGCATCCTGTAAACAAACTGTTTTACGGTTATACATATTTTATGATTATAACTTTATAGAAGATGAGAATATAGATTATACCAATATCAAATCATTCGTATATAAATAGTAGGTTACCTACGCGATATTAAGATAATATAAAAATTATGGTCGGTAATATATATACTATAAAAGAATGTTTGGTTTATTGATAACATACTTTTAATTATCACCACTAAAATGTAAGAGGTCTCAAAATACAAAAATGTAACAAAACTTAATTCATACGATAACACTAAATTGGGCACGACTACCTCTTAAAATTGAGAGCTTTAACCAGTTTAAATTTATGTGATTACGAGTTAAAACCTCATGAATTAGCCGGTAAAAAGGTCGGATACCATGGTCATAGAAAAGTTAAACAATTCTCATGACTTTTTACATTTCTCATTTTATTTTTGAAAAAATTATTATTTACTTATATTTTAAATGTTGTGTATTTTCCTTCACAAAATTTTGGTAGAACTATTTATATCATTTTTATAATAATATAACAATTAACCGCTTTGATCTATCTCGGTAGATCTTTATTCCAATGATATATGCCGCCCCTCCTAAGTCTTTCATAGCAAAAATACATTCCAAGCTAGGATTTTACATCTTGTAACATCAGAATGTTGTTTCCTATGAGTAATATGTCATCAACATATAGGATTAGGAACATGATGATGCTCCCACTAGCTCTCAGATATACGCACGGCTCATCTAGGTGTTAAGTGAAACCATACTTTTTGATCTCCTCATCAAACCTCTTATTTTAGCTTCTAGGTGTTTTCTTTAATCAAAAAATAAATCTTTGAAGCTTGCATACTTTTCTGTGATGTTTTGGATTCACAGACCCTGTTACACCATATAAACGTCCTCGTTTAGGTGACCATTCAAGAAGGCGGTTCTGACATCCATTTGCCAATTCTCACAGTTATAAAACGCGGTTATGGCTATAAGAATTCTAATAGCTTTAATGTCTGCAACAATAGAGAAAGTTTCTTCATAATCAATCCTGTAGGTTTGAGTATAACCTTTTGCTGCAAGACGTGCTTTATAGGTGTGTACATTGCCATCAATATCAGTCTTCTTCTTGAAGAGCCATTTGCTCCCAATAGTCCTGCCATCAGGAGTAAGATCAACCAAGCTCCATACTTGATTATCTATCATGGATTGCATCTCTGCATTCATAACTTCAAGCCATTTGTTAGATTTAGGATTTGATAATTCAGCTTTATAGTTAGCAGGTTCACCAAGATCCACTAACTCATGTTCCTCAGCATCAACCTAGAAACCATATCGTTCAGGTTCTTAAGATATCCTTACAAATATACGAAAGAGAGTTTCGTCATCATGCGGTGTAACACTTTCGTGTTCAACCTAAGTTAGATGATTTCTAGTGTTTTCAGCAGGTCGCGCTTCTTCGCTTTGACTTTCAACAAAGTCTACAGTGCCCCTTGCTTCTTGTAAGATGAGACAACTCTCATTAAACTCAGGATATCGAGCAATAAATATCTTGTTCTTGGATGGATAGTAGAAATAGTAACCCATCGTTTCCTTTAGGTATCCTACAAAGATACACTTGACATATCTAGGCTCTAGTTTGTTTGGTGTGTTCCGTTTCATGAGAGCCTCACAACCTCATACCTTCAAGTAAGACAGATTAGGGGCTTTCCCATGCTATAATTCATATGGTATCTTGTCAACCTTCTTGATTGGAACCATATTAAGTTTGCTTACAGTAGACTATTAAGAACACTAACTACTACTTAAATAAGCCACACACAATAAGCAAGATAATAAGAATAAGCTAAAGAGAGAAAGTGAGAGAAGAAGAACTAGAGAGAGAAAGAGAGATATATTAGATTAGAGAGAAGGATGATGAGATTACTCCAAATGAATCCACACTCTCTCCTTGTGTGGAGAGGGTATTTATACCAAAACCCATAACATAGGGTGTTTTGGGATAAGATAAGATGGGTCGAGCGTGGTCTTTGTGATGTGTTAAGCCGGAAACGTATACAATATTAGCTTATAGCCAAAGCCTATTTACCCGACTAGCCTATTTCATTGTTGCAAAGCTGTGAATAACTGACACTTTACAAAATAAGCATGTCTAACAATCTCCCTCTTGAGCGCTAGTTTTTCACTTATATTAATCTTCATATTCCGTGTGGCTTTATATCTTTGTTCTTGTGATTTGTTGAACTGAAGGCTTGATTTTTGTTGTTCCCATCATGCTTGCGATCTTGATCTTGATTTTCTATCTTAATTTTTCTTTTCTTTTCTTTGTCTTCTAGCTTTTGAGATCGTTCATCATCACTTGCCGACCACTATACTCATACTTATCTTGAAAGCAATCAATCTTCCTCATCTGGGGTAATTGTTATCTTGAATTCTTTAAGGAAGTTCTTGATTATAAGAGTTGTGGAAGTGTATCTTTGTTGGTTCTGAGCATTCATCTTTGATAGTTGAATCTTTGACGCTTGAGTACGAGCATGTGGCTATGAATATGAAGGAGCTGGAATGAGGTAGTTATGCCATCGTCTATATGTGCACATATTAGGATTAGCAATAAGCGGCATATATGGACGAGTGTCTTGTTCACACGTCGAGTTTTCGTAACTTTAACTTCCGGTTCCGTTCAGACTGTTTTACAATATAAATATTGTACATGCGTCATCAGGATTCGATTTATGAATGAATCTCCTTAACAGGTTTTCCAGTTGAAAGTGTAGTTTATCTAAAACGGACACATCAAGAGCCGCTAACGACGTTTTTCGATAATCTACAGTTGTTCCTATATCCGGACTCCCGTTCAAGTTAGGCTAACAACGAATATATGTAAATTATTAATGCAAACTGTGAAGTAAACAACAATGATTTGGGGTGTTTCCCGTTAAATCCATAAACCTTGTTCACATTGGATTTCCAGTTATCACATGTTTGATATTATTCAAGATCACCCATGTCACTTACCGCAATGTTGTTTGATGTTGACTGGATTTACATTCGTCACTGTGAAGTAATATAAAGTGTCACTCTGAATTTCCTAGCAAGATCTGATGATAATGTGTAGGACTCTTTGTTACAGCTTGTGTTCTTTGATGTTAACAACAAGTGTATTTTGGAATTGTGTCATAACGAGATTTATATATTGATCTCTTTTGGCTCTAGACTCAATAATTGCGTTTTGATTTTAGTGATTAAAGGCTAGAGCAGACGGCCACCTTTTCAATATCAACGACCTCGCAGTGAGAAAGTCAGTAGATTATGTGTTACGTCTCCGTGAGAATTGAAACAAGAATCTATAGAGAGAAACGTAAGTGCTGGGAATGGTTGTTCAATTCATCATGAGGCTAGTCCATGATGTCTGTCTTCAATACAAAATATCATCTATATGATATATGATAGATTATGTATTGACCCGGTTTCTTTTTCATTTTTCAACCCGTTCATTGTTTTTCAAGACGTCATTATTATCACCATTGTTAATACAAATGAATCGTAAAAACGTTTATATATATTTTACGATCTATCTATGTTTTGTCGATAACAAAACATAAAATCATCGGAAGTAGAAAATAAAGTTTACTAAGTTTTAAACCAATAATTTTTCTAACTCAACTATCATCTCATTCCAATTATCTTACTTATCATATGATTTACACATTCACTTTGTTATATTTTACAAAACACATAAATACATTTTTAGAATAAAAATTTACAATTTGTGACTAAAATATATATTAAGCAAAGTATACCTTAAATGGTATTTTTCCTATAAAAGAAAAGGGTTTAATACATTATGCATGACTTCACAACAAATCTAAAAAAGATTTTTTGCAATCTAAATTTTGAATTTCTTATCAGATAGCTGGTTCCCTCCAGTTGCACTAACCGGTTCCATTATGGTAATGGAACCGCCAAGAACCGGGCTACAGTGTTAGCCGGTTCTATTGGTTTTCCCTGGCTAGTTCCATCATGGCAATGGAATCGGCAGAACTGAGCTACAGTGAACTTCAAGCCTATAAATACTAAACCATTTCTCTTATTTTAGGCATCAATTAACATAGTTTCTTACTCTTATACTTAGCTAACATCTGATCTTTGATCATGTCTCTCTTTCATTTTAGTGCTTTGGTGAATTTCTTAAAAGGAGAAGTTTTTCCAACCTTTTGCATACAAGATCAATCATCAAAGTTTATTTGTAGCGAGTATCTCTCATCACATGAAGATCTAACTACTGATCTTAAAGCATCATTCATCATCCTTGTTAATCAAGATGTATGTCATATAGTGTTAGGAGCATTTGGATAAGTTTGAAAAATATAAATTATGTTAGATAATATATTTGAGGATGGATCTACCTTTGTTAGATCTTGGTGTATTGCTTAGCACCTAGTAGAGGGAAAGCTGTGTGGGATTTTGTTCCTCCATATTAGGATACACTATTTAGCTTAGTACCGTATAAAGGGTAAGCAAGGGTAGGATTAGTTCATCCATATAAGAACCCAGTGTTTAGCTTAGTACTGGATAAAGGGTAAGCAACGTTGTAAGGCTTCTCCGCCACTTGAAGGAGTTTTGGTGTCTAGTGAATTCGAACTCTCGAGTAGGTGACTCAGGGAGTGGAGTAGGGCAAGGTAGGAGACCTTGTAGCCGAACGACTATAAATACATGTTTTACATATCCTTTACCTTCACATATTTTGCATCACATACTCATTTGTATACTAACTCATAGATCTAACAAATATGTTAACAATTAACTTAGAATTTTTTTAAATCAAAGTTTAGAAAGGGGAAAACTATTCAACCCCCCCTTCTAGTTTTCCACAATTGGTATCAAGAGCAGGTTATCAAAGTTTCTTAAAATATACTATATTTTAAAATCTTTAAAAATCGATCAAATGAATTTCGAATACTACGAAAAACATTATTTTATATCTATTTTGTTCCTTAAAAGGGTGACTGAAGGATCATCAAATTTGATCACGAACAATTTCGACGCTATCTCCAAATCATCACATCTCAAAAAGGTACATTATAACTTCCTTTCTTTATATTTTTGTAACTAACTATTCTTGGGTATAAAAATATTTAGTTGCTATTCAAAATTACTGGACTGGGCTAAAATCCGGTCTTGGCCTAATAAGCTGGTTCCACTGTTTCCATGGATGGATGGAACCGGCCAGGCATAGTCAATGGAACCGCGACATTTGATAAAATGGTTTCTTTTTTTACTTGAACTCTAAATAGCATATTGTATTAATCCATCTATAAATAAAAGACGCAAACAAATTTTTTCTTCAAATGGTTCTTCAAAAGAATTAAAAAAACCACTTACACTTTTACAAAAAAAAATTATTTTGCAAACAACATCAGGTCATGACCGTTTCTCGCGAACTCAAAATGCTAAAAGGTACACAATTCCTTATCTTCTCTAAATCTAGTTGCATTATATCTTGTCTTTGAATTAATTGTAAAATGCTATGTGCTTTATGATATTTCCCTAAATGTGATTTTAATGTTTGGGTCTAGCACACCTCGACAACTTCTTCAAATAATTTGCTTTTTATCCGAGTTATGCTATCTAAACACGATATTGCGGGTATTAAACCTACTCATTCAAAATTCAAACCTTTCTCACATTCTCCCATAAAACCAATGGCACACCTATTTCTTTTTATATAAACTCCTCTCCTCCACTACCACTCTCATCCATTTCAAAAATAAAAAACACTTCATCTTCCCTCTCACTTAAGGATTCACCGATCAACACCATTCATGGAAACTCTTTTGGATGTTCTAAGCCCCGTCATGATCATCATTATCATCTCGCTACTTGTGCTCCTCTATCCAATCTTTAAGTTCCCGCATAGAGACGTATTCTTCATTTTAGCCACGTATATTTCCATTGTATTTACCATACTTTGTATCGCATTATGCGTTGAAATAAAATATATGTAATGTATTTTCTTTGTCTCCTTGTTAAGACTTGTCACGCTCTTCGTATTATTTCATCATACCTCGCGTCACGTAAACAAAATAATTATGAACTTTTTAATAAAAGTATATTACATAAATAAAAGGAAAAGAAAGTTTTATAAAATATTTTTCACTTTTAACCCTCACCGGTTTCATCGATTAACAAAGCCGATTCTATTTGTCTAATAAAACCAGCAGAACCGGAGATCTGATAGTTAAAGGATACTCGTCTCCTTTTATCATCACATTGTTTTAAAAAAAAACCTCTTCCCAAAAACCACCATTAACAAACTGTATCATCCTTAATCAATTTTTCAGAATAATCAACTTCTAAAACGTGTAAACCATCTCTTTGTAAGTATTAATCCTAATTCATCTCTTAAACCTAGGTTTAGTTTCTTTTCAATTCTAGGGCTCTTAATTTTAAGACCCAATTCATCTACGAATTTAACGTAATTAAACATAAGATAACATTAGTTAGGAATTGCATCTTATTTTTTGTTAGAAAAATGACTCATGCATATAACCTCGATGAGGAAAATCTTTAAAAAAAAGGGGGATAATTCGATCAACATGTGTTGACATTGTTAACAACCATAAAAACTGGATAAAAAGTGACTTTCAAAAAAAGAGGAAAATGTAATAACATACGATAACAATATTTATCGAAATATTTTTGTTTGATTTACTTTACCTATTTTTTAGGATCATAATGCTGAAATCTATCCACGTCGATCACCATGACACCACGTTTTACATTCCCAAGTACCATCGAACCCAAGGCCTTAACGAACAAGAAAAAGAAATCTACAAAATTCTTAAACTTTGGCTGTTCCATGAAGGTCGCGTTATTGACCCCTCTTGTCTAGAAGATCAACCCAACCTTCGCCAAACTTCGCGGCTATCAATTTTGATTGTCTACTCGATATTAACAAACAAATTTGCCCGATGTTCATTCTTCAATTCTACAAAAGTGTCCGCCTTAGTCAAAACTTAAATGGAACCCTCTCTATCGCTTTTATCATTCAAAATGTTGAAATTTCTCTTCGTCTCGAGGAGTTTGCTCGTATTCTTCGTGTTCCTTATCAAGGAGTCTGTGTGTTCACATCCGATTGGCCCATCACATCCCTACCAAACGGTGTTGATTTAAATCCTGACATCTATCCACCTCCCCATGAGGATTTCGCATTGATTCGTGATGCTCTCTTCTATGAAAGATCTTTGGGTAAGACCCGCAAGGTTAAAGGGGTACCCACTACCCTTGATCCTTTCCAAATGGTCCTCTCCAAACTAAAATTCAATCTCAAGAAATGGGAAACAATCCTTAGCGAGAATGTCATAAGTCTCACAAGAAACAAGGATCACCCTAATGCTTATCTCTTCTACATGCTCTATTGTCTCTCTATCAAAAATGCTTTCAATCTTGCCTACTACATTGCCAAAAGAATGGAAAGTGTGACCAAGAGTGACATTATGGCACTTCCATATGGAATGCTTCTCACTCGCCTCTTTGAGCATGTTCGCACCTCTCGCCCTTTTGCTATCACGAATGATCATATTTGTGGGACTGTGCTATCATCTCTTGAAAAGGCGCAGTTAGGTTTCAGATAATGCCAAAGAAGAAGACCTCACCCTCAAACTCCAACTCCTACGGAGTCTTCCGAGTCACTCTCTCCCACTCCTCATCAAGAAGAAGAAGAAAATGATCCGGTAGACAACTACATGCTTGATCCTATCCCTTATAACAATCTACTTCCATCCATCAAAGGAGGAGAATCCTCATAATTTAAGCAAACCAAGGGAATGTTCAAGTGCTTTGGCCATTTCCTTTCCAAATTTGGAAAGAAGAAGTAAGGTGTGCTAAATGATGTGAGTATATGTTAAGGGTGTGTTTGTTTAAACATTTGATAGCGGGTATCATGTGAAAAATCTTCTCTTTTTTGATTCTACGTATGTTTGGATTTTCTTAAGGTTATGTGGCTAAAACCTAAATATTTGGAACCTTTATGCTAATGTTTAGTGTTGTATGTGTTCTTTTTGATTAGTTCCTTACTAAAATAAGGGGTGTTTGGGATAGTAAAAATGTGTAAGATTTAAGCTATATATTCTGCCCATAAGCCCTTAGGATATTCAAGTGTATACACTTGATCAGTAATGAAAAGAAAAACAGGATTAGGATTGCATTTAGACCACTATAAGAAGTTTAGGAAAATTAGGAACCAAGACTGCTGCAGCCGGTTCTATGTGCAGCAAAGCCGGTTCCATTAGGGCAATGGTACCGCGGATGCCGGTTCTACAAATATTTTTTGCTCGTTATGGGGTGTTAGCTTTTTAATCTAAGTTCATAAATAGGTTAGTTAGACTTGTCTTAAGGTGATTAAATACCTGGTTTTTTCTTGTTTGACCTAAAAAGGTTTCCTAATGATTAAGTTTAGAGAAAAGTTAGTGGTTTAGACATTTAATGCTTTGCATGCCTTTTGAATATAAATTTAGACCTTAGTTAGCTTGATTATCACGTCTAACTAAAATAACCAGCATTAAAACTTTACCATGGAGTCATCTCTTCATGGCTTCAACGTGCTAATTCCATTCACTAAAATCCTCCAAGGAAAATGCTAGAACCGAGTCTTGACATTCATCAAATGAAGTCATTCATCCCATCCAAACTAATCTCATAAACACCACCCTTGATACTACCTTAGCTCTCACCATCCCTTCACCAATAACTAGCCAAGCAATCTCAACTCAAGGAATTGATGTATCACTATTACTAACAAATGTCAACCCTTGGTCAACATTAGTCAACCACTAAATGACAAAAACCCAAAAAATACCAAATCAGTCCCTCAAAGAAAACCAAATTGCAAAAATAGTCCCTAAACCCTAACGGTGTTAACTCTTACATAAACCCACTACACACCCGTTAACCCTTTTAATAACCCAAGCCTGTTAAACTTTACCCGTGGCCCAAAACCTTTGTATAAGCCCAAAGTTAAACGATTTTTAACCCGGGTCAAAAGAAAAGTCAAACACCCCTTTTATAAAAGTAAAACGCAGGAAAGGTTGTTGTTACTATTCACCTTCTTCCCCGTTTTACCTCGAGCTCAAAACAAAGGGTAAAATCAAATTGAGGACGTGGCCATGAAATTCAAGTGATAAAGGACACCTTGGCAGAGTTAAACGTCACATGATGCTCTCATTGGCCAATTCCCAAAAGGAAGGACACGCATACAATGCAAGAAACACACCAATCATTGGGATTTTGTGCTAAATCACTTGCAAAAGAAACACAAAGTGTCACATCACGGATTGCCACGCTGGCAATCCGTGTGATCATCAAGTTGATCCAACGGCTTAAGATACACTTCCAATGATTGAAAGGAAGGAAGGGACAGGATGAAATGGAGCAGACACCTAGAAGCTTCTTTCAAGTGCTATATAAAGACCCCCTCACTCACACAGATGATATCTTCTTTTCCTGCATTTTTTTAGTTTTAAGAAGCTTATGTAACTTTTCATTTAAAATGTAATTTTCTTTTTAAGCTCTTGTAATATCAATTTTCAAGTTGTGTAATCTGTTTTAAGCATTAATAAAATAAGGATTTTAGTTTTTACTACTTGATTTTTACTTATAAGCTTATATTATCTCAAATGCTTTTGGTTACTGTTTGATAAGCTCCTAATAAGCTCATACAAGCTCTTTGAGTCTCTAAGCTCAAATTGAGCTCAAATAAGCCACATAATTCACTTAAACTCTTAAAATTAGATAATAAACATTTGCTTTGGATTATTGGACTTTTGGATGATAAGCTTACAATGGAAGAGCTTATGGGGCTTTTACTAGCTTATCATTGATAAGCTAGAGCTTGTAGACAGCTCATTTGAGCATTGATTTGCCTTTGTTTAGCTAAGGCTTTGGTAAGTTTCTTATTTCCTTTTCTGTCTTAATTTCCTAACTTAATAGTGCTTAACTTTTGCTTATTTCTTGCTTATTAGTGATTATTGCTGTCTTTTTATGCTATTTGAATAAGTTTGATTATCTGTTTTTAATTAGTATAGCTTAAATCATAGTTTGCTTCATTTTATCTCAAATCTGTCATAAGATCTAAAAACTATTAGCATAATAAGTAGCTGTTAGATTCTGGCTTATTTGTTGGTTGTTATAGCTTTATTAAGGTGAATATAAGTTAGTTATTATCTGGTATTCAAACTTTGTTCAACTGAATTCAATTTATAAGCTTAAGATGGTTTTAAGTGAAATAAATAGGGTGTTTGGTACAAGCAGTATTAACTACAAGTTAATACTGTTTGATGCTTTTGATCCTTTAATTTCAATTAAACTTCCAAACTTTGGTTAATAAGTGAAGGATTTATTAGTTTAATTAGGTGTAGTTAAGATTTCTTTAGTTTTCTATTTGTTAAATTTGATATGTGAGTTTGTTATCTGCCTTAGTAGCATTTAGAGATTTAATAGTGTTTAGTTGTTATTGTTACCTTATATGCTCTTAGTTTGGTGTCAAATAGGAGCTAGATTTAGCCTAATAAGTCTGCATTAAGAGGATTTAAGTTTTGGTCTTTTGTGTGCTAACTGCATCAGATAGATAAAAATTCATAAGTACATTTTCTAGCTTAATTTTCAGAGTGTAATTAAAGTTATTAATATTTGATATTCATAGAATAAGCTGTCCTTAAGTCATAAATCATCTTTTTCAATTTGGATTTTCAAAATAAGCTCATAAGATTATCTGTTTTTAAGCTGCAAAAGTGAACTTTGTCTTTTCAAATCCAAAGCAAACTCAGAACATTCTGAGTTTCTAGGCTAATTTCATTTAGCTTTTTCATTAAGCACTTAGTTTTCAAAATAATTTTTAAAAGTAGATTTAGGTAGCTTATTAGCTGTAGTATAAGCCTGCATAAGTCAGATTCCCACAAGGATCCAAGAGCTTATTAAAAATTAAGTTCAAAGATCCCTTTAGGACTGTTTGGTTTCATAGTTTCCATTAGTGCTTATTTAGATTTTATAGCTTATTACTTCTAAGTCTTAGCTTAATTTTTACCTCAATTAGTTTAATAGGTTAGCTTAAATTAGTCTTTCAGCTTATTAAGTCAGTAGGGTTAGAATTGTAGCTTTTTCATAAAAACCAAAAACACCAAAAACAGTAGCCTGTAGTTTTCTTTTTATACTTTTTAAGTGCTTATTTGTTTTTCAAATTATTTTTGGTTTGCTGTTTCAAGAAGCTTGTTATCTGAGTTTTAAGAAGTTGTTAAGTTTTAAGCCATAAGTTTCCATTAGCTCATAGTAAATTAAGCTCAAAGTTGCTTCTAAGGGCCTGTTTGGTTATTAGTTTTAATAAAAGAGCTTATTTAGTCTTCTAGCTTATTGCTGGCTTATTTTTAGTTCTGTTTAGCTCATTAGCTTAGGTTTAGCATATTATAGCTTATTCAGTCTTAACTTTAGCTTATTTAATCTTCTAGCTTATTTAGTTTAAGAAAAAACTCCAAAGATAGTTAAGTAGTAACTGTCTAGTTTTAAGCTGTTTAACAGCTTATTTAGTGCTTTTCATAAAAAGTTTCTTTTATTAAAAGTGCTTATTTTCAGCTTTTTTACAACTTTGCTTTTATAAGTTTTCAAAAATAAAAAAACCACTACCATCGTGCCCTGGGAACTTTTTCATTATACCTTTGCAAAGTTTATTATAAGTACACGTTTTCTCCCTTTTAAGCTAATAAGCTGTTATAGCTTTTTACACAGCTTATTCGATAAGCTGTGTAATCAAGCTTATTTTTCCTAGGTTCTATTTAGTTCAAGCTATTTTTTGTATTTTTTTAGAATTTTTATAATTAGTTTAGTATTTTTAAACATTTATTTTTATTAAAAACTTTAAAAAATCATAAAAAATATAAAAATAATCAAAAAAATATAAAAAAATTTTAGAAAATTTTCTTTTTTCATAAAGTTTCTAGGAAAATTAGTTTTGCTTTCGTAGGGTTAAAATTGCAAAATCTCAATTTTTAAAGAACGGGATTCGTTCTCGTTTACATTTTTCGTGTTTTTAAACTCATTTCAACTCCGTTTTTGTTCTAGTTTTCTTTAAACTTACTTTTTAGTCAATTAAAGTCTATTTAAAAAGAAAAAATTCATTTTAGGTTTAAATTTGGAAATTTAGGTTTTTTATTTGCCATTTAAGGTTCCTGTTTTACGTTTTTAGTTAAAGTTTAATTTCCCGTTATTTGTTTTCGTGCTTAATTGTTATCATTTGCTTATTTTAACTTGTAGAAGTGAATAATCAAATCAATCTTTGTTTCCAATTCAAATCATTGTCCTAAAAACAAACGTGGTTTCAATTTTACAAATCGTTGGGGAATAACGACCCGGGAATTATATTTCCCGGTTAATATACGTATTTTATTATATATATATTTGTGAAGATTTTCCTTTTTACCTTTGTCCTCAAGGGTAATTTGGTAATTTTCTATCATATTATATTTTATTAATACGTGTGTTGATTTTAAGCAATCAATGAAATAACACAAGAAAGATTTAAATAGACACAATAAGAACAATCAAGCAAAACAACCATCATAAGTTATTATAATCATGAAATTTTATAAGAATTACAAAACATGAAGTAAAAGGAAAATTGACTTTGTGCTAATCTAAAACTAAAATCATGCTTTGGAAATCCCTTAATATGACTAAACCTTAATCATTCTTAGACCTAGTGATCGTCCTTAGGCAACCAGTTTGAAATGTGGTTAAGGCGTTCCAAAAGATGGTTTAGCATAAACCTAGTTTCGGTTTGGAAATTGTTTATGATGCGCTCGGTCTTTTGGCAATGTGGGCAAGTGTGATTAAGAGGTTGTGGTGGTTGTTCAAACCAAAGACTTTGGTCAAGAGCTCCAAAGACATTTGGTGGTGGGAATGATGGACCATAAGGGGGTGTTTGGATGAGAGTAGAAGTTAGATAGAAAGGTGGTGGTATTTGGATGTGAGTGATGGAAGTAGAGGGAATGAGACTGTCTTGCACATGTTGTGCATTGTTGATAGCCTCTTGAATGTTTTGGTGGTATGCTTGGAGATTGTGAATTTCTTGTTGGATAATTTCCCTTTCCACGGAAGGGTTGGGTTGAGCATTGACTTGGTGAGAGTTTGGGTTAAGTGAAGGGATAGTTGGCTCAACGGGAGCTTCATTTTGAGATGGTTGAGGAAGGTTTTGTGTTAGAGATTGAGGAGGTGGGTTCGTTGGTCGTGGTGGAGCATCATTCAAAGAGGAAAGAAAGGGATGAGGGTCATTGGGGGTGTTTGGTGGAGTGGTGAAGACAAGAGCTCTTGGAACCAAAGGAGATGCAAATGGCTCTACCATGTTTGGTATAGGTGGTGGAATTGTGAGAGCAAGGGTGGTGTTGATTGTGGTATGGAGTTGTTGTGGTGAGTCCTCATTGGAAGTAAGGTCAATGTAGGTGACTTTTGGAGCCTTTTTGGGTGGATTTTGAGTAGAGGAGCAAGCACTTGAGGCCATTGTTGTCTTTAAATGTGAGAATAGGATGTATAGAGAAGATTTGCAGGTTGTGAGAGGTGAGGAAGATGTTTCTCAAGCCCTTAATTTATAATCAAAATCCATGCAAAACAATAAATGCTTAAACCACTACTTTTTCACTAAACATAATCATTATAACCTATTTTAAGGACAAACAAGGGAAAACCAACTACCTAGCAGTAATGAGGCAAGTCTAATGAGCATGTTTATGGCTTTGATTTGATAAGTTGGAACCTCAAAAAATGGCAAAACGCCTATTGTAGAACTGGCTGGCCGGTGCCTTTGGCCAAACAGCACCGGCTTGCTGCAAAGAGCACCGACCAGTGCAGAAGATGAATAAAATTTGCCAAGTTTTGGTATTCTTAATCTAGACATTAGTGAGAATATGTAGGAAGCTAATGTTCTTAATTCTAAGCATGATTAAGGAGAGTTAAGCCTATTCTTATTTTACTAGACCTAAAAGTGAAAGCTATCTAAACGCCCCTTAAACAAAAGCTAGGATTTTTGCCCACGCCATTTTACAACACATTTGCAAATATAAACATATGTAGAAACTATGATAGAGGTAGAATGATGTAAAGGACATCTAAAGATAGTCATAAGTTATTTACATACGAAAGTATCCAAACATCCTCTTAATACTAATGAGGACGGAAATGATTCAAACACAGTTTTCAAGACATTGTACCAAACCATACATGATTCGAAATAGTTTTAGGAACATACCAAAACATAAAGTGTTTTTCCAGACATTACCCCTTACTTTTTCTTGCAAAGGAAATGGAAGAGACACTTGAACAACCCCTTGGTTTGCTTGAATTCTGGTGACTCTCCTCCTTGGATGGGTGGAAGTTGGTTGAGATATGCCATGGGTCAAGAGTGTAGTTGTCAATGGGATCACCACTTGGGTTGGTACTAGTTCCTTGATTAGGAGGTGATTGAGAAGAACTGGAAGAGTTAGAAGGAGTTAGAGTTGGAAGACGTGTTCTTTTACCTTTAGTCTTGATGCGGTTTTTCCTTTTGTTTGAAAGGGGAATCATCACATGATCCACAAGATTAAACTCATTTGGCAAAGGATGTGGGTGATTGATTTGAACATGCTTGAAGAGTCGAGTGAGGAGCATGGCATATGGAAGAGTCATTTGACTACTTTGAGTCACGCTCATCATTCGGTAGATGATGTAGTATGCGAGGTTGAAACGTTTGCCGATGGAGAGACAATAAAGCATGTAGCAAAGAGACACGTTTGGATGATCTTTGTGACCGGTGAGACAAATGACATTTTCATTGAGAATGAGGTACCATTTGTTGAAGGTATCCTTGAACTCGGTGTTGAGCATTTGAAATGGTTCGAGGGTTTCAATGTCACCTTTGATTTTTTGGAGAATTGGTTCGGGTCTTTCTTTGAATAATGCATCGCGAACCAAGGATGGTTCTTCGGTAGGATGGGGATAAAGATTAGGATGAGGATCAAGGCTTCTTTGAAGAGACGAGATGGACTACTCGTGAGAGTATAGACATACATCCTCACAAGGGATTATAAGGATTTGAGCAAAATTCTCAAGAGTGAGAATGGTTTTGACATTGTCAATAGTGAACCTCACACAAATGGTTTCGTTACGGTTTCGAATGAGACAGAAACTCTTATAGAATTAAAGGACGAAGACGGGGCAAATTTGCTCGTCAATGTCAAGTAGACAATCAAAGCCTATGGCCCTAAAAGTGGGGCAAAGATTAGGTTCATCTTCGAGGAAGTCGGGGAGCACAACTCGACCCTCGTGAAATAAATGATAAACAAGGGATTTCTAGATGTCCCTTTTGTCACCGGTGAACCCACCGGTGCGGTGGTACAAAGGAATGTAGGAGGCGGTGTCATGGTGGTCCACATCACGAGCGTTAGGCATGGTGCACCTATTGAAAACAGAAATTATAAAGGGTTTTAGGAAATTTTTATTTAAGAAATTTATAAGTTTTTACGGGTATTAACAATTCGACTTAGTTTGAATTAAAAACGTGCATGGATTGTTTTCTTAGTCTTGATCCGAGTTAAAAATCAATTGTAGTTATCCTACATATCTAATTAGTTGGTTTAAGTGATTGTTGCATTTTAGGGTTCAAAAAAAATTAAGAATCATAAACTTGATTGATTAATATAGATCGTAAGAAAATAAGTGTTGATTAATACTTACAAAGTAGCACTTTGATAGAAGGGAGAAGGATTGGTCGAATGACTTCAGAAAATCGTCAATGGTGTTTCTTGGGAGTACAAAAATTTTAAAACAGTGAGAAGATAGAAAGGAAGAACAAGACGTTTTGTTCTGCAGTTGGCCGGTTCTTCTGGTGATGTTCATAAAATGGCACCGGCTTGCATAATGAAGGGCACCAGAGAAGGACACAGATGAAAATTTATTAAAAATATATATATATATTTTTTCAGTGATGTGACCCCTTTTATTTATTACCCTTTTTTTATATGAAAGTGGATTAAGATGTGTAAATACTTAAATTATCCTTGAGCGCGACGAGGCGATAATTTCTAGACGAAAAAGAGAAAAAAAATATGACTAATAGAAATTAAAATTCCATATATAAAGATTCGATGTACAACGAGATACATAAAATAGGAAATACAATGGTAATATAAAACGCGAGAATGAAAAACACATCACGGTCTAGGAGTTTGATCATGGGATAAAGGAGCATTGCGAGCGAGATGATGATCACGATCAAGACGGGACTAATGATTTCCATTACGGCTTCCATGGTGCGCACCGGTTAGGGATTTGGAGGAGAAAATGGAAAGTTGTGAGTGAAATTTGAAATGGTGATTGAGTGGAAGAGGAGAGTAGTGGGGAGTTTTATAATTGGAGAAGGTGGCCGTTTGATTATGGGGAAAGGTGAGGATAGTTTTGAATTTTGAATAAGTGGTTTTTATACCCAAAAAAAATTATGACAGAGTATCGAGCACGAATTAGGAGGCAATGATTCAAGAGGAAGCAATATCCGGAAAGATATTATTTAATGCAAAATATATATGTCTATACATATTTATTATATATATTCACATTTCATAATGGACATATATCACATGCTCAAAAATCACATAGACAAGATTTAAGAAGAGTTTTGTGTACCTTTTTAGATGCATTGTTGAAATAAAGACAAGCAAGAGGATAATATGTACGAGATCCCTTTATTTATGAAAATGAACAGCAGAGAAAAGTATAAAAAAAATTTAAGACGAAAGAAACATTTTTTTAATACCATGGCTTGACATATTTGATATCTTATCAAATCGGATCATGAATCATCTAGATCATATGACTCTTTTTAAAAGAGATATGTCACTATTCATAAAGTTGTAAACGTACTTGGCCTAAACCTTTTCGCAGCTTAATATGTATAGATCTAGAGTGATCGGCCATGAAGGTCATTTTGAGAGGATACCCGATGTCAAAAAATTTATATTTATTATAATTTTTTTAATAAATTTTTTTAAAATACAAAAATAAGTTTAGAAAAGGTTGAGATCTAATATGGTTCAACCCGAATTTACGATTATAAACCGTTTGATTAAGGCCCAAAAACATAAGCCCAATAAACTCATCAGACAGCCGGTGCTGTCAAAGAACTGAGCCGGTGCTCTTGGACAATGGCACCGGGGGTTCCGGCGACCTGGATCAGTTACGAATAAGAGTAGCAACACATCTTCCATTAGATCCATTTTACCTAAGCTTTAGAAGAACAACAAATATGTATAGAGAAATATTTGTGCATACGCAATATATTTAAAAAAAATTAGTTTGGATTTTGAAGATTTGAAAAATACAGTATATTTTGAAATCTTTGGTAACCTGCTTTGGGATTAATTGTGAAAACTAGAAGGGGAGGGGGGGTTGAATAGTTTTCAAATTAAAATTTTAACTTTTATTTTCTCTTATTCATTTTCACAAGTGTATTTAGTTTTGTTTGATGTGATGTAATATATTTAAAATGAAGTGATGCAAGCAACAATGTAAAGGATATATGAGACAGTTATTTATAGTGGTTCGGCTACAAGGACTCCTTCCTTACCCTACTCCACTCCCCGAGTCACCTACTCGAGAGCTCGAATACACTAATCACCAAAACTCCTTTAACCGGTGGAGAAGCCACACAACGTTACTTAATTATTTTCACGATGCTAAGTTGAACACCGGGTTCCACATATTAGAACCATTCACCATTCGCCACTTCCACATTACAACACCTTTTATTCAAATCCTAAACCCTTCGTCACATCACCAATGCTTGTCCTATACTAGGTACCAAACATACACATATATATTGTTTTTTTACATCAATGTCACCAAACCAAATCTAGACATTTCTAAGATATTTTGTTAGAAGATTAGAGACAAGATAAAGAAGAACTTGAGACATAGAAGTCTGTCACAAGATGGAAGATAGATCCAAGATTCTAGAGATTTTGACGAGCTTGTACATAGAGGACCTTTAGATGTCGTCACGACAATGTCATTAAGAATCTACAAGAAGCATTATAGTAGAGTGGAGAAGATTAGTGGCAACTTGATTTAAATAGAAGAAAAGAGTTAGAAAGGCTAAATCCTTAAAACAAGTGAGAGGTAGACATAGAAGATCAGATAAGAACTGATTTTTTTGAAAGAGAATTGTATTGTGAAGTCTATGTAATCAAGAGAAATGAGTTGGTATTTATAGCCAAACATTTTACTGTTTGCCGGAACTGCCGGTGCTGTTTACCAAAGGCACCGGTATGTAAAGTTAAGAGCACCAGAAAACAGTACTCAAAAATACGTTTTGAATTTTAAACTAATATAATCATTTTACTGTTTGCCGGAACTGCCGGTGCTGTTTACCAAAGGCACCGGTATGTAAAGTTAAGAGCACCGGCAAACAGTACCCAAAAATAAGTTTTGACTTTTTAATATTTAAACTAGTATAATAATAGAGAGAATCTTTTGATCAGATTTTTTTGAGTGGGAAAAATATAAAAAAATATTTTGTGTTTAGGGTAAAGTTTATGGAAAGAGTGTTTAAGATAATTTTTAGAAAATTGCAAGATAGATTTTGTGAATGAGAAGAATGTTGTTTTTGTAAAGTGTTTTGGTGTGTTAGAAAACTATTGGCTTAGAAATGTTTAGAGTTTGTTGTTTGATACGTTTATGTTTTGTTATTGACAAAACAAAGTGAGATCGTAAAATATAAGGTAAACGTTTTTACGGTTTACTTTGTATTAACAATCTCCCCCTTTTTGTTGATGACAAAACATAAATTTATAAAGTAAAAACCAACAAAGTCTAAGCATTTCTAAATTGGAATTTTTACTTTCTTCTCCCCCTTTTTGTCGAAACAAAAAGAGTGTCGAAGAAAAACTAACACATAGAGAGAGAGGGGTTAGTCAATAAATAATGAGAAAGACGAAAGGGAAACTAAAATGTGAGCTCCCCCTTGATGAGGGTTCCCCCTAAAATGATATGCTACAAAAAGAGGTTAGTCAATAAATAATAATTGTTATTGGTTTACTTTTAGTGGGTCAAACATGTTGCTCCCCCTTAATGGGTGCATTCTTGGGCAAGGTACCTGCACTTGATACTGTACTCAAAGAAGATTTAGTAGTAATAAGAAAGAGAATGTGATTAGGACATTTCAGAGTGGCCGTTGATTGCCGGTGATGTTCATAAATAGCACCGACTTGTTATCGGACAGCACCGGCTGACCTAAAAGTAGTCAGCACAGACCAAGAATTTTGGCGGGAGCTAAACTTATTCAAATTTTAATCATATTCCACACAATTCACATGTGATGAAATAACACAAGAAAGATTTAAATAGACATAATAAGAACAATCAAGCAAAACAACCATCATAAGTTATTATAATCATGAAATTTTATAAGAATTACAAAACATGTTGTAAAAAGAAAATTGACTTAGTGCCAATCTAAAACTAAAATCATGCTTTGGAAATCCCTTAATATGACTAAACCTTAATCATTCTTAGACCTAGTGATCGTCCTTAGGCAACCGGTTTGAAATGTGGTTAAGGCATTCAAAAACCTAGTTTCGGTTTGGAAATTGTTTATGATGTGCTCAGTCTTTTGGCAATGTGGGCAAGTGTGATCAAGAGGTTGTGGTGGTTGTTCAAGCCAAAGACTTTGGTCAAGAGGTCCAAAGACATTTGGTGGTGGGAATGATAGACCATAAGGGGGTGTTTAAATGGGAGTAGAAGTTGGATAGAAAGGTGGTCGTATTTGGATGTGAGTGATGGAAGTAGGGGGGATGAGACTATCTTGCACATGTTGTGTATTGTTGATAGCCTCTTGAATGTTTTGGTGGTATGCTTGGAGATTGTGAATTTCTTGTTAGATAATTTCCCTTTCCACGGAAGGGTTGGGTTGAGCATTGACTTGGTGAGAGTTTGGGTTAAGTGAAGGGATAGTTGGCTTAATGGGAGCTTCATTTTGAGATGGTTGAGGAAGGTTTTGTGTTAGAGATTGAGGAGGTGGGTTCATTGGTCGTGGTGGAGCATCATTCAAAGAGGAAAGAAAGGGATGAGGGTCATTGAGGGTGTTTGGTGGAGTGGTGAAGAAAAGATCTCTTGGAACCAAAGGAGATGCAAATGGCTCTACCATGTTTGGTATATGTGGTGGAATTATGAGAGCAAGGGTGGTGTTGATTGTGGTATGGAGTTGTTGTGGTGAGTCCTCATTGGAAGTAAGGTCAATGTAGGTGACTTTTGGAGCCTTTTTGGGTGGATTTTGAGTAGAGGAGCAAGCACTTGAGGCCATTGTTGTCTTTAAATGTGAGAATAGGATGTATAGAGAAGATTTGCAGGTTATGAGAGGTGAGGAAGATGTTTCTCAAGCCCTTAATTTATAATCAAAATGCATGCAAAACATTAAATGCTTAATCCACTACTTTTTCACTAAACATAATCATTATAACCCATTTTAAGGTCAAACAAGGCAAAACCAACTACCTAGCAGTAATGAGGCAAGTCTAATGAGCATGTTTATGGCCTTGGTTTGAAAAGTTGGAACCTCAAAAATGGCAAAAACCCACTGTAGTACCGGCTGGCCGGTGCCTTTGGCCAAACAGCACCGGCTTGCTGCAAAGAGCACCGGCCAGTGCAGATGATGAACTAAATTGGCCAAGTTTTGGTACTCTTAACCTAGACACTAGAGTGAATATGCAGGAAGCTAATGTTCTCAATTCTAAGCATGATTAGGGAGAGTTTAGCCTATTCCTATTTTGCTAGACCTAGAAATGAGAGCTAGCCAAACGCCCCTTAAACGCAAACTAGGATTTTGCACAAGCCATTTCATAGCACATTTGCTCATACAAACACATGTAGAAACCATAATAGAGGTAGAATGATGCAAAGGACATCCAAAGATAATCATAAGTTATTACATACGAAAGTATCTAAACGTCCTCTCAATACTAATGAGGATGGAGATGACTCAAACACAATTATTCAAAACATTGTACCAAATCATACATAATCCAAAGTAGTTTTAGGAACATACCAAATCTTAAAATGGTTTTCCGGACATCACTCCTTACTTTTTCTTGCAAAGGAAATGGAAGAGACACTTGAACAACCCCTTGGTTGCTGAATTCTGGTCGACTCTACTCTCCTCTCGATGGTGGAAGTTAGTTGAGATAGACCATGAGGTCAAGAGTGTAGTTGTCAATGGGATCACCACTTAGGTTGGTCCTAGTTCCTTAATTTGGAGGTGATTGGGAAGAACCAGAAGAGTTAGAAGGAGTTGGAGTTGGAGTTGGAGTTGGAAGACGTGGTCTTTTACCTTTATTTTTGAAACGATAAATTCTTTTGCTTGAGAGGGGAATCATCACATGATCGACAAGATAGAATTCATCGGACAATTGATAAGGGTGATTGGTTTGGACATGCTTAAAGAGTCTTGTGATAAGCATGGCATAGGGAAGAGTCATTTGTGAGCTTTGAGTCACACTTACCATTCGATGAGCGATAAAATAGGCAAGATTGAAAGGTTTGCCAGTGGCGAGACAATAGAGCATGTAACATAGGGAGACGTTGGGATGATCCTTGTGACCGGTGATGCTAATGGCATTATCGCTAAGGATAATCTCCTATTTTTTGAAGTTTTCCCTAAGCTCGTTGTTAATCAATTGAAAAGGTTTGAGAGTCACGCTATCCCTTTTGATGGTGCGAATTTTTGGCTTGGTTCTTGGATGAAACAAGGCTTCACGAATTAATAATGGATCCTCGTGAGGAGGAGGAGGATAAAGATCGGGATGAGGATCACAAATTCTTTGGAGAGATGAGATAGACCATTCGAAAGAGTATAAGCACACACCTACACATGGGAATCCTAAGAATTTAGGAAAAGTTCTCAAGGGTGAGAACGGTTTCTACATTGTCTATGACAAAACCAATGCAAAGAGTTCCATTTAGGTTTCGAATAAGCCGAACACTTTTGTAAAATTGTAAGACGAATATAGGGCAAATTTGTTCGTTAATGTCAAGAAGACAATCAAAACCAATAGCCGCGAAAGTGGCGCGAAGATTTGGTTCGCTTTTTAGAAAGTCGGGAAGTACGGCTCTACCTTCATGAAAAAGGCGATTCACAAGGGATTTGTAAATCTCCCTTTCATGACCGGTGAAACCTCCGGTACAATGATACATGGGGATGTAGTGGGCGGTGTCGTGATGATCAACATCTCATGAGCTTGGCCTGATGCATAATGGATTGTTAAGGTTTAGATGAACATCTTGGAAAGTTTTAAGCTTATTGTAAAAGGGAAGGTTTTTTGGGCTCGTGCCAAGGAACTTTTTGTTTGGTCCCCATCCTTCAAAGATATTCCTGAGAATGAATTGTTCTCGGACGACGAGTCCGCTAAGATCAATGAACAGGCAAATAACCTGAACAACGACGAGGTGGAGAATGCTA